>JANIJG010013159.1:15779-33946 GCA_024611175.1 Megaceryle torquata | reverse complement strand
AATTCCCCTTTTTTCTTGTACGGCCTTGTCATCACGGGAGTTGTTCAAAGAAGGGGCCTGTGCTCCCCCCCCCCCCCCCCCCAACCCAATTTTCCCTTCACAGACAGACAGTAAAACTCTCCCTGTGTGTAGGATAAAGGCTGCTTACATTGCTATGCTACTGATGCCTGCCATTGTTTCTGGATCATCATCATTGTGTAGAGTTGTACCTACACAAGGTAGAATCAGCTCACAAATGGCTCCCACACAGTCAGGGACTGTGATGACAACAGATTTGAATATAGCCTTTAGAGGTGCAGTAAATTACACTGCAGTATGCAAGGGTATAGGCTGATCTGTAACAGGTTTCCATACTTTTGGCACTGGCCACACTAAATGCAGTTGTTAAAATAGGTCTTAGTATTTATGGTCCCGGAATGTGGAGGCCTTGCTGAGAGTTTGATGAATGAACTTTCAAGGACAGGAATAGTTGTCAGTCTGAAATATTTATCAGTCTGAAATCTCCCTCTGATTCATGCCATGGTTTTGATACCTCCATTTTTTTCTCCCTGTCTTCTAGGTCTGAAGCTGAGGTTCCTGGGACAGAAGGAGGGTCTCTGGGTCTCTGCTGTGAGCTGTCTCTGCCTCCTCTCCCTCTGCCTTGTCTCATCTAACAAGGCTGGGATGGAGGGGGTTGGTGCGACTGCAGGGAGACCAGCTCCCTACTGCTTGAGGACCAGTCCTGGGGGAGGTTGAGGAGCCTGGAGTGGGCAGAGAAGAGAGAGGTGCCTACTGCTCCACTTGTAGGGCTACCAGGATGGAAAAAGCACCTCAGGCTTTCTGCCTTTGTGCAAAACACCTCTGTGGGGAGGCCTGCGGAGTTTTCTTCTAAAAATCAATGATGTTTGCACTCTTTGTGGAGGGAAAGGAAGATGGTGCACGTGTTTACAGGCACTCAGCGGCTGTAGCAGGCTTCTGGCAGGAGGCTGCAGGGGAGGCAGGGGCCATGGGGACAGCATTTGACCTCTGTGCACTGCAAACTCTGCTTAAGCGATGTTATCTCTTCTCCCCATGTCAGCAGCGACCGCTGTTTGAACCGGCTGTGGTACCCTGTGCTGTGCTGCTGGCTCCACGGCTGCTTCTGCTGCCCTCTGCCCCAGGGGATGTGTTTCAGGGCTTGCCAAAGAGATTCCTGCTCCATGCACAGTGGGAGATGGAGGCCCGTGTCTGGACAAGCTGCATGCCTCCCCCAGCGTGTGTCTGGATGCTGCTGCTGTAATACCTCTGCCGTGGGCCTCCTGCATCCCCCTGGCTGAGGACAGGCTAAGGGAACTCAAGGCCAGATGGGTAGGACGGGTTGTCTGTCATTCTGTATCTCATTTCTCCACGATCAACAGCACAACCCCATTTTCTGCCTGATCTCCAGTTCCTCCCTCAGTTCCTGGCATCAGCAGTATGCCTGGGGCTACCAGCCCTCCCCTATGAGGGAGGCAGCCTGGGCACTTTGCTCCTCATTGCTATGAGAGAGGAGGGGTTGTATGGTTTTACACCAGCCCAGACAAACTTTCCTCTTCTCTTTTGTGAATGCAAATCCCAACCCAATGGAATGTGTTTCATTTCTATCCCATCTTTCTGTGCTGCTTTTATAAGTCTATTGTGTTTTGTGATTAAAGTGTGGTTTGAAGACCACGAGTAGTGCATGAGGCTGCTGCAGAACCACATCCCACTGCAGCCTTGTTAGCAGGTCCATGCATGAGGGCAAGAGGGTCTGTTGAGCATGAGAAATGTTGGGTTTCATAGAGATCTGCCGCTTGAGAAAAGACTGAAGGCCATGATTTTAGGTGCCTTTTCAGAGCCTGATCTCACCAGCTGGGGTTTTCTACACTCTTCAGGTCTCGAAGACACCCAGAGCCTGAAACTTAAATAAGCATCTAGACATTATGTCCTGAGAGGGGGGGATGAAAACTCCCAACAATTCACCTGCAGCAAATGCCAACAAAGCACATTTGCTTGAGGTTTCTTGAAGCTACCACTGAAAGGTCATGTCTCTCAGTGAGACAAAAAGCTCTCTTCTGCCTTTTAGCTTTTCCATCAATATTTGTTTTTCCTCTCCGTTTACTTTTACTTTCCTGTTCAGAAAAAACATACACAAAGAACTTGAGGTACAGAAGGGACATCTGTTCTTCTCCAGCCAAAAGTGAGGCATGTTGCTTGTTCTCCTTGTTACCCCTTCAGCCTGGCTTGTTCCAAGGGCTTTTCCCATACCTCGGGCAGGAAGCGGGGCAGATACTGTGCACAGAAGGGAAGGTGAGAACAATGGGGAGCCTTTGTGCATTTTTGCATGTATGGTTGCATCACAGCCATCGATTTACACCTCTCAGGTAGGCAGCAGGTGGGAGCAAGAGTCCAGTTTGACCCTTGCAATGATTTCTCTGAAAATAGTGACCATTGTTATAGATTCTACCAGCTTCTTGAAAGAAACCTTTGATGGGGTGCTTGTAGCCCCACTGGGAGGAAAGCAAATGGTTCTCCAGTTCTTTGGACATCTGCCATGGAGGTCACCTTTCTGGGTCAGATGGCTCCTTCTTCCAGCAGCCAACTCACAGGGTTTGGGCATGGGCAGCTGGTGGTCTTCAGGTGCTCACCACTGTCTGGTGTGGGAGCAGGAGCTATGTGCAGAGAACTGGAGTCCTCACTCTTGTTTGTCTAGCTAATGGATTGCTGCTGAGTTAATCACTTAATACCATTTGGGGATAATATTCCTTAACCCACCACTGGGCAGAAATGATTACTCCAGCTGCAGCCCACTTCTCTTCCACTCACTGCTCCCATCCCTCCCTTCTCCCCATCTCTGCCTTGTTTCTCTCTCTCGGTCATTATGGCCTTTGTCCAACAAAGCACTTAACCAGGTGTTTCACCGAAACAAGTAACCTGGCCCTCTCCATGCGGCAAATCCGGAAGCCTGATGCAGGAGGCATCTGGCCACCTTTGCCCTCTGGACACCTGGGGCTTTTGTGGTGTGGAGAAGCTCTTGGGCTGTGGGCGGAGGAGCTCGGAAAACCCTCAGATGGCCCTCCTGACCTGCTGGCTATGATCTGCAGTCCTGACATCTGCTTGTGTGTAAAAAAGAAAATAAATCACCAAGGATTTCCTCCCTGGGCTTAGGGAACAGGAGCAGTGCAGTCCCTGGGATGGGCCATCCAAGCTAGTGCTGTGCAACAGGCAGAGAAGGGCTGAAGATCATGGAGCTCTGCATGGGAGGAAGAGGTGAGCATGATGGGTGTTGCCCAGACACAGAGGGCAGCTGGAAAGCCCTAGAAAGGAGTCCAGGCAATGGGCCCTACAGGAACTTCTCCACTTAGTTAGCCATTGTATGCACTTTTTGTATGTGCTTTTGTTATTTTGCATCAACCTTCTCACCTGTCACCCAGAATACACAGTTCTTCCATAACACCCAAATCAGGACAAGTCTCCAAGCTCACTCTTCTGGAAAAGGTAAGACATTATTTTTGCTGCCACAGGAAAGAGGAGCATCTCAGGGCGTCTGAGGACTCTACCAGAGAGGTTAAAATGTTTCCTGTGTGACCAGGCCCAGGTCTTCTGCCTTCCACCCCAAAAAAGCAAGACTTAAAGTTAGCTTCTCACGCTGGTGCGATGTCTCTGCCGCTCAGCTCCATAACAAGCCACAGATAAGACAGTGGGGCTTACATTTCAGGACTTAAATATTCAATTAATCAATGGAATATTCCATTAGTGTAATAATCACTTGGCATTGCCTGATCTATAGGTACATCTCAGCTGGGCCTCGCAAATTGATTTCTGATGAAGTTCTAATTGACTGCACAGGCAGAAGAGGACCTGTCTGAGCATGTTGAAGCAGGGCTCATGAAGGCTCTGGCAGCACCACCTCCCCCTAAGGAAGGGGAAGAAGGAGGGGGAGGGGTGATTTATGCCCCATTTATCACGACAGCCTCTCCCCTATCCTGTTTTATTGGTCCCAAATGAGACATGAGAGCTTACAGCTTTAATGCGGAAATTTGCAGGCAGCCGGAGACCCCCGTAAGCTGCTGACAGCTGCTTGTCACTTAGGCAGTAGGTGCCGGGGGTACCCTAAATCCTGAACCTCCTAACGGGGATTGCAGCCGTGGGGAGCCGCGTGTGGAGGGCTCAGGCTTCCTCCAGCACATGTGTGTGTATTTGCTGGCTGGGCTCTGCTGCCCCTCTCAGTAGAGCGGGACCAGCAACGCTGTGGGGTTTTTTTCCCTGCTGATGTGACTCAGGGCACAGGGGGATGGATGTGTGTGGAGGGTAGCAGTAGGTGACTCGTGTGTGTCCTTCTTGCCTGGCCATCCTGCAGCCCCATATCCTAAATGCTGTCCTTCCTAAGCATCGTGGTGGTGCCTGAAGGAGGATGGCAGGGACCGTCTCTGTTGCAAAAGGGTTGGGCTTTGTTGGAAAGGTTGTGGACATCTTAGACTCCAACATGGCTCTGCCATAAAGAGTTATGCAAACCCTGCCTGTGTTAGCAGCCTGGCTGTGAACTTTCCTTGCTGAGGTGGTTGTAGTGGGAGAACATATGGTCATGGCAAGCCCTAGGAGAAGTTATGTGATGCCCCTGCAGGTGTAGGTGCACAGAGATCCTAATCTCCTGGTGGGATGGATTGCCTGACCTGTGGCATGTGTGGCACCAGGGGATGGTTTGTCACCCTGAGGCCACTCCTGGCTGCTGCAGTCACACTCAGAGATGTGCAGGGAGTGCACATCAGGTGCACAAATGTCCCAGCATGAGCTGCCATCATGGTAAGGCCTGGCACACTGAGAGGTTGAGGTGCAACACCAGCCCTTCTAAAAGCCCTCCTTTTACTGCCCAGACCCTCGCTTGGGATCTGCTGGCTCCTTCTGTACTCTCCTGAAGTTGCTGCTAAGAGGGAAGCTTTAGGGCTTTCCTGCTCTGAGCATCAGCAGTGGGAAGGGGACACGATGCTGATCACTGAAGCACAGGCTGACTCTGCTCCCTTCCTTCTGCCTGCATGGGGACTTGTGCGGGGGGGAGGTGACAGTGATTTTGGGAATACAGAAAACAACATCATCAACAAAACCAATCAAAGCATGTGTGGTCAGCTGCTGAATTTTAAGAGAAAGAGCTCCATTTTTCAGATGTACAGAAGTGATGGTAACTTCCTCTCCATCCTCTACCTGCATTAACTTAAGAGACAGCCAGGTGCTTAAAGGTTACTTTTCAGGCAATGACTGTTCTGTAAAAGGCTACTCATCTCTAACAGAGATAGGTTTTCTTTTATTGAACATCAGGCAGAGTGGCTGAAACCTGATAAAAAATCCAGAGCAATATCTCTTCCCCCCCCCTTCTTTTCTAGAGAGGAATAATAACTATCAAAATAAAAAGGCAGTTGCCTCACTGTATGTGCTGCTTTAAGCAACAGCTTTGTATGGCAGGGAATGCAGCTTGGGTAAATGCCCAATTAGAAAGATTTTGTAGGAAGACTTTTGAATTACCACCACATCTGAACTTCTCTCCCTACTACCAGCATTTCCATCACCGTTATTTCCAGCCTCACCTACTTAGTGTACAAGAAGGAGATTTAAGTGAATGAAAGCCCATATGTGGATTTTAGGTGACAGAATTCTCCCCAGGACCACTAGGGCTGGGTGGACAGCAGCAGTGTGGTTTAGGGGCATGGCCTTCCTTGAGACCCTGGGAGTCACCTTGGGTTGTGTTTCCTTCCTTGCAATAAGGAAAGGTGCTCTGGGATTTATGCAACTCTGCCCAGGAAGGCTTTTGACTGGGGGGGGGGGAGGGGTGGGGAAGGTAATAGCAGCCTCTTCTAGGTGGGCAAGATGATTTTGCCTCAAGCCAAACCTAGGGTGATGGGCTGGGAATCAGAGCCTTTCCATAGCTGTAGCTGCTGGTTGCTTCAGAACAGTTTTGACCGATGAGGTCTGACTGATTTCTAGTTTGTTTAGTTTTGCTACTTTTTAAATCAGTGTTTTTAATTAATCAGTGAGCAGAGACAGAAGTATAACCTGTGCTGGAAATCTGGCTGAGAGAAGCAAGGCTGCAAAAGGTAGAGAGCTTGGGGAGGTGAAACCCGTGCCTGTGATGTGGTGAGACCTTTCCAGCATTTTCCCCCCATACCATCTCCACTTGAGATCCTCTCAGCAGACCCCTTCCTTACCCAGCTTGGGCACCTGGCAGAGACATCCCCTCCTAATGGCCCATGAGTACTCCCCTTGAAGAGACATTGAGGTCTGCCATCCTTGTAGAGAGATACCCTGCTGCAGCTGTTCCCAGACTCCTCTCCCTCTGTGTGATCCTAAACACAGGACATGATTTGGTGACCATCCAGCTTGTTAATGGGCTCATTATATTCACATGGTATGTTCAGGGTGTCCCTTCAGGGATGTACTTCATTTGCCCTCACAATTAGATTTGCTGTCCATATGTGGAGCAAACTACAGGTGTGGCTTGGGCATGTCCAAATCACAGCCCTCAAGAGCTGACTGTCCTTAGGTAACCCTGGCCTGCACCTGGTACCTATGGTGGAGGAGGGATGAGGATGCAATGCACACTAGAAGTCCTCTCAAACCCTTCAGGATGGGATATGGCCATATGCATGAGTGCCTGGTGCTTATATCCACTGTAGAATAAGAAGATCCCGATCTCCAGAGCTATTGACCCTATTTTTATCAGCAACATGAAATGACTTTTTTTTTTTTTCTCCCCCAGAGTGCTGTTTGTTTGTCCCTCTCCCTTCTTTTTTTTCTTATTGCAAGCTGCATGACATATGGGGCAACCACTGTGTGTGCTGAGAAAGCACGTCCAGTCCTCCATATGTCACAGATCCCCACACAAATATGGAGGCTATTAAGCAGAAGTTATTAAGTGTCATTATAAATACACTTGAATGTGATGGGAAGGGATGTATTTTTTGTGCCAGAACCTTGCACGTATGCTCCCATCATGACAGAGTGAAAAGGGAAAGGGACACTGCCCACAGCTGAGCTGTGAACCAAAATGCTGAGCTAGAGATAAGTAGTCCCTGTGGGGTTCTGGCCAATGTGTTGCCAGGCTGGTTGGGTGCCAGGTCCGTGGGGAGAGCCTGGTGAAGCCAGCTTGGGTTTTTCCAGGGCACCTCATTGTCATGCAGGAATCTGGGAACAGAAATGCCACCAGGAAGGTGAGGGCTGGTGTTGGGGTTTCCATCTCCTCTGCTGAGAAAAGAAAGAAAGAAGAAAGAAAAGCTGTTTCAGATAAACCTCTAAACATCTGATTCAGAGCGAAATGAGCAATGGAAACAACTGTTTTATGTAAGCACTGTAGATCATTTAATCCTTCCCCTGGGCAGGATTGTCCCTTTCCTGTGCTCTCACACATATGCTGCTGCCCTGGCTAAGTTTGTGCGAACTGCTTTCATTTCTCCAGCACCAGAAGTGTTCTGCCCCTCATCTCCTGCTCCTCACCCTGGACCCTGCTGGGGCTCCCCCCAGCCCTGTATCATTGAGATGTTCTCCCACCTTTGACCATGGTTGGGAATTTTGTCTGGAGATAACATTTCTCATCAGTGTGATTTTGATTTTTCTCCCCGTGACTCCCCAGCACCTCCAGCAGCCCCAGTTTTCTCCTCCAGCCTGGCTGTAGCACAGAAGCAGGGATGAATTCAGACACTCCTCCTGCTGTTATCTGCCAGTGTTCCTCTGCACCTGCACAGGGCATCCCCTTCCCTAACTCCCTCCTGCCCAGGGGCTGAGTTTCAACCTTTCTAAGAAAAACACTCTTCCCCTCCATGTTCTTCACTGTTTTCTGAGAGATGAAATACAGTTTCTCTTCCAAACGAAGCTACAGGCAGTTTATTAGCCTAGCTAATTAACCCATAATCAGCGTTTCGTTCTCCTCTAATCACAGGCTTCTCACACACACCCTCTGTTCCCAGAGTGCAGCCATACTATAACACAAGTATTTATAAAGGGGAAAAATCCCAAGCATGCAACCTGCCATGAACAATCTTTGCAGGATAATGTCAGTTCATTCACGCATAGGATGTGACCTACCCAGGGCCAGGGATCAGGTGACTCCGAGGGGTGACCACTTCTGTCACCTTCTGAGTGCAGGTTCATCAGCAGCTTGGGCTACTAATGTCTGGCTGTTGCTGCTGGTCAGTGGTGGTTTAGGAAGCAGGGAGGTTGAATGAGAAGCAGACCCAGTAAGTCTTGTAACCTACATCTCTGCCTGAGCAGAACTATTCCCCAGGGGGTCAGTTTTTTCTAATGCTTCTAGTTGTGTTTTCCCATCCAGCAGCGATCCTTCCACGAATTCATACCAGATCTGCTGAAAACAAAATATTTTGGAGAAAGCACCTGTGTATTTTCATTTATTAATTTTTCTTCTAATTCAACACCAGACACCACCTTCTCCAGCACCTGCCTCTTGCCATTGCAGATCTCTGTGGGTGGATGCTCAGTTCTCTGCTCTAGCCAAGCAAAATGGATTTAGCTTTCGTAACATTTCCTTGTAAATCAGATTTCTGATTATTGCCACTGCCCTCTGAACTCTCTCCAATTCGTCACTCTATTCCTGGTACTGCGGTACGCCGACCATGAAGAGACAATGTTTGAAAACATCTTCAACCCGAGCGACGATCTAACGAGACAGCGTATAAAAATATCGTTACATGGTGAGCTGAAGGCATTGTGCAGCTCTGTAATCATTTTCAAGATGGTAAAATCATTTTGCAAGGACAGGCTGTCTCCACTCTGATAAAATCAGGGCCAGAAAGGCAGTCCAGCTTGGAGGAACAAATTGCAGAGTTGTTTTTTTCCTTCCTTCTTTTTTCTTCCCCCCCACCCCGCCCCAAGATTTATTTTTAAATAAGGGAGCTATCCTAAAATGGGACAGATGTTGAGAAGATCAGGTACAAGTCAAAGCAAAGTGGTGGTGCTTTTACCAAACAGAAAGTGGATGGTTTGTCCTCTGCTCTACAAAGCACTTTGGCTCTCTGGCTGTCCCCTGCTGTCCCTGCAGTGCCAGGTGTCCCCAGTCAGCTAGGCTGGCAGGTTTTCTCTGAGCCTTTTCTGACCCACAGCTGAAGCTACTCTCTGCTTTGTTGCCTGGAGCAGCTGGTCTTAGTCCTTAGGATATCTCTCTTGCTTTGCTGTGAGGCTGCTCTTGTCTTTGCAGTCTGCTCTCCCTTTCCATATCTGCAAGACCTGCTGTGTGCAGAGTGAGATGAAGAAAACTGATCAGGCCAAGAAGATGCCAAGAGAGCCCGGTGACAAGGCTACATTTGTGCTAGAGGTGGGTTTCTCTTCATGATCACCAGTTTTCCCATCACTGGAATATCTGGGGTGTTAAAGACTCCACTAAACAGCCCCCAGTGTCCTCTCATCTTCCAACCCCATGAGCACCAGGGGCTTTTGTTCTTTTTTGCCCCGGTATCTTCCTTCCCTTTTTCATGGCCATCTTGCATGCTGGGGAGAGGTGAATTTAATTACAGGCTAATGAAATGCACAATGCATTTCTTGAAAAACTGCAGTCTGAGTTAAGAGAGGGTACTTCTGTTTACGGAGCCACTTGGCATTGGGGTTTTATTTTCCACTGTGTCTTTTTCTTTGTCTGGTAAACATGTATTGCGTAAGTCCTTGCTGTGTTCATGGGATGCTCAGAACATTGTCCTCACTTGCCATTGTTCGGGTTAATTTATGCTGGGTTAGACCTCAGCCTTTGGAAAGGGTCCAGATCCCTGGTCATGTAACTCTTCCTGATTTATGTCTCCCCCATTAAAAAAAAAAAAAAAAAAAAAGGTAATTTAGGGAATCCTAAAGAGAGAAGGATTCAGAACAGTTCAGCCAGGATTCAGGAGTGAGCAAGGGAAGGCTGGGGTGATTTGGGGTTGGTAGGCACAGACCTTTCATCTGTTTGTACAGAGAAGGGAAATTAAATCTCATGGCCTGTTTGTGAGAGGAAATTGCCCAGAATAGCTCTGAGAGAATAAGCTATTCCACAATAGCTCCCCATGTGGACACTCGAACCACTTTGTTCCAGGCTAATTAGTGTGCTTCCAAGCGGAGTAATTATTCTGGAAGGGAAATCTCTCTTCTCCCACAAAGAGTGTCTACATCGAGGTAGCTATTTGGGAATGGCACCAGCAGGACACCTGAAATCATTGCTGCTCCAACTGACCAGTGTCCCCATGTTGAGACATCCAGCCACCATTTGTGGGTGTGATGCTCAGGTGGGTGTTTGGAGGAGGACTGGGGAAGGAGGTAACAGTGTGGATGTATCTGTCTGGTTATCCAGGTGAGGAGGCTTCGGATGGTCTCCCCCAATGCTTAAAGGCCCCAGAAAAGACAGTGGTTCAATAATTAGAAAAGATTGCACCAATCCTGTTATTTCATGTCCCTTTTTAGTTCCACTGTTTTATGACGTTGCTATTAAATGTCTGCTCCAAGGGCTTTCTTCCTTTCCTCAGAACGTCTCACTATTTTCTAAAAGCTTTTTTTTTTCCTCACCTACTTTGCTCCTGACTCGCTGGAGCGCCTAGATTTGTCTAATCGTTTCTCAGGAGACCGCCTGGTGTCTCACGTGGCTCATTCCCCATAATTTGCAGAGAAGTTCTTTTTATGAATGATGAGAACTTCTGTGAGGAGAGTGCTGTGCCCAAAAGGGGGACCAGTTAGCCAGGTTCGGTGCCAAAGCATTGGACTGACTTTGAGTTCCCAGAGACAGCTCTGACATTCACCACACTACTTGAACCAGGCTCAGTGGAGGTTGACTCAGCTGATGCGAGGGGACCTGAGGTCAAGTCGCAGCCAGTGCAAGGACATGCGTCTTCTCCAGCACATTTCATGGAACAAACCTGGACTTGCACTTGCCTTCTTGTTCTTTGAGTTGGTCCTGGCAAAATATTGGTGCTGACAAAATAAGAGAAATAACAGGAGATTCTAGGCTTCATCTCCATCCAATCCAGGATCCTGGAGATGTTTTATATTCTGCTTATATTCAGGGCTTGATAGGTATGGCCCAGCCCAAAGCAACTTCTCAGCTGCAGTCTTGTCTTAGAGACGTTGAAGCTCTCAGACCAAACTCTTGCTCTCTGCACGTTGTTTTGGAGAAGGGAGGCAAAGTCCCACACTGCTTTTCTGACAATTATAGCCGTTTGCTACTCTTCTCCCAAGGCTTAGCTCTGAGCATGGGGAGATCTGGTATTTGGAGGGGCAGAAAGAGGGGCTGGAAGGGCTGGATGACCTACACTGGATCCCTTCCTCCTGGAAAGAGTTCAAAACAACTTCATAAGCATTTTAGTGTCAGTCAGAGAGATTCTCCACGGCCATAAACACTGGCATGGTCTATAATTACACATGATCTGCACACTCTGGAAAATTGATACTTACATGGTCCACTGGGCCCTGTGTCCCTGTCAAAATGCAGATCAGCTGTTCCCCGTGGGACAGCTGAACACTCCTTACGGATAGAGCAGTGAAAATGGATGGGACCTTTTGTTTTCATTACTGATAGCTTCTCTCCCCTTAGACTTCTTGGGGTCCCTGAGAGACTCTGGGGGCATGTGGTGGGATATAAAGTGGGTTCCTTGAGTGTCTAGCTGGGATGTGCCTCTCTTTGAAAGCCTTTGGGGTGGACTCACAAGCCATCAAGGAGCTCAGATGTGCCCAGAGGGCTGCAAGTCTCAGTGGTGCTGAGGCCTGTGGGTCTCCAGAGTGGAGAAAGCATTGGAAGGAAGATGGAGACAACATGGATGGTCAAGGGGAATTGCCAGCCCTTGAGCTCACTATTTTATGAGAAGAAATTATTGCTACAGAGAACTAGTTGTGTCCTTGCTAAATCTGCTGGTTCCTCCAACCTAGCACAGCTCCTGCAGGCCACAGATGCCATTCCTGGGGTCCCTCCCCACCTTGTCTTTGCCTCTCTTTAGCCAAAAAAAAGGAGACAAAACTGGGGAAAGCATTGGAACTTTTGCGCCTGAAAGAACTAAGAGAGGAGTCTAATAAGGATTAAGGGCTGATGCCATTCAGATGCAGAGATGTTCTTCATGACCAACCCATAAGGTCCCTTCCAGGGCCATGTCTCTAGAGGTGCTGGGCAGGGCACATCTCAGAACTGCAACACAGAGAAGGACTGTGTCCCATGGAAAGGCAGCTTTGCCAAGAGGTAGTGAAGGAGGCTGGGGAGTGTCTCCTGTTGCCAGCTCAGCCCTGCCCTAACACACGGGCTCCAGAGAGGTGGAAGAGACTGTTTGGGGCAGGGCCGGCAGCAGTGTGTGAGCCTCAGTTTCCCCTACAGCAACAGGAAGAGAAAAAAGCAATTACTGACAGTGAACAGCCAGCTGACACCTCATCAGTGCCTGCAGTGACTGATATCTCCTTCTTCTGAGAGATTAATTATCTGAAAATAACCATACACCAGGAACTATGAGATCTTGTCTCTGTGGAGGAGTCCTCTCCCCTCCCAGCAGCATGTGTGATCAGGGACCCCTCAGCAGGCAATTCGAGGACCCCCTTGTGGTGCTCCAACCCTCCCAGCCACCAGATTTCTGTGAGCACCAAATCCAGCCAAACCCCAAAAGTAGTCCCCAAAGGGGCAGCACAGGAAACACCATGGTTGGGGTAAGGCAGTGCTGATAATGAGGAGAGCTAAGGGGCAGAAATTTGCTTTAGAGGAGCTGGGAAGCTTTGCAGCCTCTCGTGCTGCACCTTCTTGTGGTTGCATCAGAGTTTCTAAGCTCCATCCTGGGGGTCCAACCCCTTTGTGGCAGGAGTGGGGCACCCCACAGCTGCATCTCCAGCTCCTGACAGAGCCTTGCTGAAGCACTGGCTCCTTGGGACGCCCATGTCTAACAATTAATCTCCCAGAGATCTTCTGTGTCTTTCTATCTTCCTTCTGAGATGACCCCTCGCTCCGGCTAACATTTTTCTCCTCCTGAATCATATTTCATCTGTCGAATCTGGAGACATGAGGTATGTGGAAATTCTGCAGACCCACCTGATTTCTGCCACTTTATCCAGGCTTCATCTGCTTCAAAGGGCGCAAATGCAAATATCGACAAGTTCAACAAGAAGGCCCATCTAGCAGGTAAACAGCTAAACAGGCTGTCTAATGAGGGGGTGCAGGGAAGGCCTCTGAAGACCAGCATTTTTTACCAATTTCTACACGATTGCCTCTTACCTAGACCATAAATAATCCCAAAATATGGGCATGCAGAGCTGTTACCCTCCCTCAACCCTTCCTAGCAGCTGATTCTACCCCATGCAGGGAAGGTGGCTTTCTCCTTAGTGCTGGAAACCCCAAATCTCCCACACTTACTGAGCTTGGCACTTTTCCCAGAGCAGCAGCAAAGTGATAACATCCCAGGTCACCCAACATCTCCATGGCTTGGCTGTGCAGCCCTGCCCACAGCCATCCCCTGCTCCCTGGTACCCGATATCCTAATTCAGCCCTTTATTAATGACGTTTGCAAAGATTTCCAGTGGCAGAGCAGGATGCTGGCCATGGGCTCCACTGTGCTCCCAGCCTGTGGATGTGCTCCTCTCGTCCCGGATCGATCTCCACATCGGAACTGGTGCTGTTTGATCTGCTCATTGCGATGCAGTGGAGGGGAGGGAGTCCAGGGAACGGGCCTCCTTGGAATTAAACGGCCTCTCTAATGCGATTACAAATAGCTGTTAACCCTTGTATCGACATGAAGGACTACTGTCTAGGGGTGGTGGGGGAGAATGAGACATGAAAGTCCTTCCTCTCTCTGTGATAAATGAAAACGAAGGGTGCTCTGTCACCAGCAATAATTAGGCTTCCCCAGCTCCCTCACAGGGGGTTAGGGGAGTTATTTTATATTTGCAAAGCCCTTTGAAGAAGGGAACAATCCTAGAAATGCTGCAGTGCCAGCACCATTGCTCCCAGTGCTGTTCTCGCTCAGGTGAAAGGATTGCGGCTATGGGACATCTTCCACCCAAGGATTTCACAGCATGTCACGTGGGGCATGTGCAGAAAGTTTAAATATTATTATCCTGCCATTTTAGCAACTGGAGAAACGGGGATGTACAGGGAAGCTTCTGAACATTTCTCACAGAGCTGGGATTAGGTGGGAAGAGTTCTATTCTGCATGCTGTTCTGATCTCCACCTAGGCGATACTTGGACTTGAAGACATCAGTGTTTAGAAGCACATATTGGCTGACAATGCTGCCGTAGAGGCACAATGTTCTCTCTGGAAATTAAGTTTAAGACTTGGATTTTTCAGAAACCTCCATGTGTGAGAGCAACATAGCTAAAATATTGTCTGGACCATCACCTTTTTAGCCTGAAGGATGCAGGAGAGATCCAAGTGCTCAGCTTTGGCTGTGTTTCTCTCTCCTAAATCAGGCCAGGCTTCAGGCTCACACACCTCCTCCTCCAGCATACCCCTAAGCCTTGGAAGGAACTGGGGATATGCTGGGTGACAAGGCTGTTTCATGCTGTGTCCCTGGTCTGGACCAGAGGACTGTGGAGCTACTGTTGGAGCCACAACCTCCACTCCACCCTGCTACTTGATGCCAGAATGGATGGCTGCCTGGACGCCAAGCTGAACATTACATGATGAAAACTAATTTTCCCCCAACCTCTCCATTTTGTCTTCACAGCAGAAATGTCAAGCAGGCTGTACAGAAAAGAAGAAAGCTATACCAGAATAAGCTTGGCTTGGTTCCCACCGTCAGTTTGGTTCCCTCCAACAACAATCAACCAGGACAGGAGCATCTGCTTCACTCAGAAGGGCTTATAAGCATCATCTGTGCACCCCAAGACAGCAGCCATGAGTCTTTTCCTCCCAAACTGTTATCAACGCAGAACTCTTTAGCCAGAGAGTGCCTGCAAACCCCCTTCTAGCCTTAATTTCTACAAAATCCTGCTGCATCCTTGGCATGGTCAGAGGCAGCCACTGTCCCCCAAGCTGAAGTGGGGATACAGGTGATGCCTAGGGAGGGCTCCAAGGATGATGAGCAGAGGGTAGGAAGGCATCTGCCCAAGATAGGCCAGAGAGGGCAGGGACAGAAGAGGAACAGGATGTTCTCGGAGCATAGACAGTAACAGCCTTGTCCATGCTTCTCCTTTCTTCCCCTGACAGCTTGACAACCTAACAGGAAAAATGAAGTCAGTGAAGGGAGAAATGTTATCAGGAGCCCCGTGCTAAGAGGGCAGACAGGCCAGATTGGAGGAAAATGAGAAGCTGTCCGGACTAATGTAATCATTTATCACATAATCTTGCTCAGCAGTTAGGTGGGGAGCCTGGCAGTGCCTGGCACTCAGAGGAGGCTCTCTTGGCCCCTGGTATCCTGCTCCAGTTGGTGAGGATTTTTTCTTCTGGATTCTCCAGGGCTTGGGGTTTTCCTTTCACCACCTTGTTGTGCTTGTGATACCTGCCTCATTTTGCTCTTGCCCTTGTCCCCTGCATTCTTCCCTCCGCCCCAGAGCCAGACTGGGGCTTGTGATGCCTCGCTGTGGCCCTTTCTTAGGAAAGATGGCATCTTGTCAGGTCATTGCTTGTGCTGAGACATTTCATCACTGGGCCATTTTGGCTCCACTCTGTGTTAGTCGCTCGCCTGGAACCTGGATTTACTGCTTCCTCATCCCTGGCCATAAAAAGAGGCATTGCTGAAAAGCCACTGCAAAAAGGGGTCAGCACAAAAGCGTTACCAAAAGGAAGCAGCGAGGGAATTTCATTCCCTACTCATGTTGCATCTTCGGGTTTGCTCTGTGTTGGGCCATATGTGATCCGCACCCCAGGGGAACGGCCGGACATCAAAGAGTGACTTCTGGTGAGGATGAGCTCATTCGCCCCTGCTTGACCCATCCTGCAAGGCAGGGGGGTGGGGTCTCTGTGACCACTCGAAGGCTTTTGCCTGGCCAGGGCTGCCAGCATCTGGGGCAGGGAACCCCACCAGCTGCAGCTGCTCTGGCTCCATCAGGATCCTCACTTGCTCCTCTTGAGCCTGTACATTGGAGGGAAACCTACACTTCTCTTTAGACTCACCAACCCCCTGTGCTGCTAGCATCATGTTCAGCACTATTTGGTCCAGCACGGCAGCATCTCACACTGGGGATGGGTTAGAAAAAGTTTGCATCTGGAGTTTCAGTGGCATGCTGTGAGATCTGGATGGCCACCAAGCCACGCCTCCTGCACCTTGCCTCTGCAGATGATGTGCATGGGCTTTGTGATTAACATCTTCTTCTAGATCTCAAGGAATGTGGTAATGTGCCAAACCTTATAGCTAATTTGTACAGGCCATGTCACCGATGAGCACATAGCTGTGTAATTACTAGAGCTGGCCATAGGATGAGAAAATCGACTTTGTCACCACTCAGGTTTCATTGGTTGTTTCTTTTCTGAGAAAAAAACCCAAACCTTCAGGTGCTGAGAGATGAGGGGTGGGCTGGTGTGCATGGTGCTGGCTCAGGACTGGGGAGCACAGATTCAGATCCTCTCTCTGCTTGAGTTATTTTCCCTCCTGGACACTTCAGCATCCTGTATCCCTAATGTTCCATCTGCAGACCTGGTCCCTTGTGTCCTCTCACCTCTCCTGGCTGTGGAAACCAGCTTGTTTCCAATAATCATTCTGGCTGGGACAAAGCTTTCAGCAATGTTGCATCCAGGTCCATCAGTTATTCCTCCTTCAGCCAGACTCCTGGATGGGCCTCTCCATGTGTCCAGCTCCATTGCTGTGTCCTCACCACCCCCTTTCAAAGCAGCTTCAGCTGATACTTTTGACAAGGAGTTGCACTTCTCTGTAATAGCTCTATGCCCTCTCTTCCCCCCAGCACAGCCCAGCTCCAAACCTTCCTTTTTTCTCTTGAAGAACAACTGTCAGGAGGAAGACCAGCAATTTCAGGAGAAACACATCCACTTTGTGGTAGAGGACAGATGTGGGTGGCACCAACAGAGCCACCCAGGTCTTTCCAGTTCTCTCTGCTGAGGCAGTATTGATTCAGGTCCAAGGCAAGAGGGAGGTTTTGCTGCCATGCACCCCATGCTGAGTACCCACCAGGCATGTAACAACAACAGCCACCTGTTTTCTGGCTTAGCAATGGAAAAGCAAAATTTCTCGGACTGCCGCCTCCTCCAGGAATATGGAGTGTTAATTATTATTAATGACTCCCTGTAACTTTTGTTATTAACAATACTAATTAATTGGATTATTACTATTTCCTCTGTTGGAGATGCTTGAGGGTGGCACATAGAAGTAATGGATATTGCTTTCAGTACAGAGAAGGGGCAAGAGGCAACTCATGCAATGTTATTTTGATAATACAAGGTGGCAGAGGTGAGTGGAGATCTGGGAGACTTGTCCTAGAGGGGACAGAGTATAAGATTAGCAATGCCAGCACCAAATCCTCCACAGGCTGGATGCTTCAATTCAATGCATGCTTTTGTGATTTTCCAGCTATCAAGATGTAAAAGACTAAAACTAATCCTTAGTCCCTAGTCCCAAGACTCCTTAACTCCCTGTATCTGGATTGATGGTGAGTCCCTCCAGGTAGTTCCAGGCAGTTCCCCTAAGACTAAGGCCAGGAGAGAACTAGCAGCACCTAGTCTCTGTACATGGCACAAGAGTGCCTTTGTCCCCAGACTTTTGTCTCATCACACTTAATCTACCATCCCCTGGAGCCGCCCAGCGCGCCTGACCGTCGTTAGCTCCTCCTCACCCTGAGCTTGGGACAAGCCAATCTTCCCTGTGGTGAGATCTGTCATTAAATGTATGGCACAGCACCAATTCACCAAAAATAGCTCCGAAGAAAGCAACAGAGCAGAAGCGTGTGTGCAGGCACGTGCATGAATGTGTGTGTCCACAAACCCATTTGCTGTTGAGGTGTCAGAAATAAATTTTACCACTGGAGTCTGCAGCATCTGATTAGTGAATTATTCAGTTTGGAGATTGCCTTTGCTGTGACCTCATTAGTAACCCTGAGGTGAGCGGGACGCATTAGAGTAACCACCAGGCTGTCACTGAGGAGCAGAACTGGGGCATTAAAATGGATTAAAGTGCTTTACCAAGAAGTGCGGCACAACTCATAAAAAAAAAAAAAAAAAAAAAAAGAAAAGAGAACAACAAAGAGAGAAGGATAGAGGGGGGGAAAAAGAAAGAAAGACAAATAAAATAAATAAATAAACCATCCTGGTAACGGGGCAGC
>JANIJG010013158.1:0-11887 GCA_024611175.1 Megaceryle torquata | reverse complement strand
TGGTCAGACCTCACCTGGAATACTGCATCCAGCTCTGGAGCCCTCAGCACAGGAAGGACATGGACCTGATGGAGTGGATCCAGAGGAGGGCCATGAAGATGATCAGGGGGCTGGATCACAGCTCCTATGAGGACAGGCTGAAGGAGCTGGGGTTGTTCAGCCTGGAGAAGGCTCTGGGGAGACCTAATAGCCACCTTCCAGTACCTGAAGGGAGCTTATAGAAAGACTGGAGGGGGCCTGTTTACGAAGGCCTGGAGTGAAAGGACGAGGGGCAATGGTTTTAAATTAGAAAAGATTGATATAAGGAAGAAGTTTTTTACCATGATTGTGGTGGAACAGTGGAACAGGTTGCCCAGGGAGGAGTTGATGCCCCATCCCTGGAGACATTTAAGGTGAGGCTTGATGAGACTGAGCAACCTTCTCTAGTTGAGGATGTCCCTGCTTTCAGCAGGGGGGTTGGACTAGATGACCTCCAGATGTCTCTTCCAACCCAGACATTTCTATGATTCTATGCTACCCTTATGTTTAGGGGTAGCATTAGCTTTTTGTTCCTGAGATGATAAACCCCAGGGATTTTCCCTCCTGAGTATGTAGAAGGAAAAATTGGGACAATTAAGTTGCTTGTCTTTTTCGTGGTTTTTTTTTTTTTTTTTTCTCAATGGGTTATGAAAAGATAAATAATTAAAATTGGACTATAAATAATGTACTGAACTTTCTGTGCTGAGAGGTGCAATGGTGTCCTTCTCAGTAGGAAGACAGTTTGTACTGTAAATAAAATGAGTGCATTCTGTTGTCCAGGGATTGAAGGGTCAAGTGTGAATGGAGGGACTAGCCCAAGCTACACTGCGGTAAGATCCAGCTTCAATTTATCATACGTAGCCTTGCTTCTGCAGCTCCACTCAATTTAAATAAGACTTAGCTCAGCATGTATGTGCAAATTTTATTGAATAAACTTCTTATCTGGTGATACGGATTTTTTTCATATGGTTTATGTGATCTGTAATAGATACTCTTAATCTGTTCCCTCAGATTAGAAAAAAAATCATAGTGGCTGCTGATGCAGTTTTTTAATGTGCTTTTTTAACATTACGTTCTTCAAATTTGAAGTTCAAGAAAAAATCTTGTATTTTAGTGACAGCAAAATGCCTACAGCTTAGATTCTTTGAAAATGTGAAAATGCTTTGTGACATGAATGCAATTTACCCTCTTAACATTCTCCGCACAGTGCTCTCTGATCTGTTTGCTTCCCATGTACTTTCAACCCCATTGAAAATGCCTTAAGGTCCCACTTGATAATACTTATGAGCCAAAGCAAAGCATACTGAACCTTTGGAGGATGATCAGAATGGTCTGCAAATTGATGCATCTGAGTGTTCAAAGAGACCTAGGAAAAACTGCTTTCTTCTAGAGCTTGCTTGTAATTTCATATTTTACGATAGTTTGGAATTATATGTACATTCACTTTTGGCAGGTCTCTACTTTGGGGTATTGCAGACCGTGCAAACTCAGACATGGAAATATGTTTTGAAAAGTGCTCTCTTTATTGATATTTCCTTGAGTAAAGCTACTGTAGGAGAGCAAAAGAGAATGACAACAATGAAGCAAAAATGAATCTACTGCTTTTATGGGACTCATGGGGGGAAGTTGTGAGGAGGAGATACAGCTTTGAGGGAAAAAAGAAAACCAAACACAAACTCCCCCCCACCCCCACCCCAAACCAACAACCTAATAATGGTGCACCTTGTTATTTTGATTTTTTTCATAGTTACATAATTTGGGCTGAGGTATGAGTAAGATTTTGACATATGACTTTTCTTTTTTTAATTTCTGTGGAAAGGTTGGATCATTTTCCTTTAATCAAGTTTTATACTTAGAACTGCATTTCTTTAGAAGCTCCTTGTCCTACCTCCTTCTGAGAGGAAATACATAAAATAGTACATGTGTAAATATAATAGATAAGGAAAAAGTGTTTAGTACATGTGTAATAGCATTATATAGACATAATGGGCAAGTCTGTCCACTTGAAGCTGTAAGCTTTGTCAGTTCTAAGGTGCCCACAGCTTTGCTCTTGCAGCCATTTTATGCTTGCCTTGAATGTCCTTATACTTAATTATAGGCTCTGTCCTATGGTCTGTACTGAAGTTCACACTGATTTTGTGAGTGAATCTATTAACCTTGAGTGTTTGAATTATAGCTACAAAAGTGGTCTAAACTAGCTTGCAAAGTCAATGGCTTTGAAAGCCTCAGAACATTTCAGGCTAGATTGTGTTACCAGGCTGGAGGTCTTGTGCTTGCTAATGTATGTCCTTTGGGCAGGTAGTACATAATCTCAGAGGTCGCGTTTTTTCAAGTCTCAACAACATAGACAGTCACTGACGTGTAGCTTTTTGTCACCAAGTCACAATTGCCAAATAGTGGAACATTTCTTATTAACGTACATTTTCTCTGAAAGAACATATAGCTAACATATATTTAGAAAGCCTTTTCTTCCCTTCTAAAATGCTGTTAAATGTATAGCGAATATATCTTTTCTATATAGCACATATTCTGTAACCGCTTAAGAATTATTCATCTTTTGTGCTGAGACTGAAACAATTTATCAGTTTCCACTGTCAAAACTTTCTGGTTTATTATATGCCTTACATAATTTCCTTCATATCTAGTAACTGTCTGTTAATAAAGAGTGAAATATAGAAAGAACTGGAGGGTTATTTTTATTGTAGATGTGCTTAAAACCTCTAGACAGAATTATGGTTCTTCTGTCTCACTTTCTATGCTCGTGGAAAGAGACAAAATTTGAGCCTCTTACAATCTAATTACACAAGACTTTCTTAGAGAAGAATAATTAAAAAGGTAGTACTTTTTGTTTTGCAGGAAGAGTGAAGTGGAAAAAAAACCCCTGGGGATTGAATTTTCATTATGTTGCCATAAGGAGTTTAGATGTTTACAACTTCACAATTTTGGATGCTGAACAATCAAACCTTAAGCGTCCTCCTGGCAGTAGACTGCCTATGGATGTCCTCTCTGAATTTCACTCACCCAATGGATAGTCAATAATTTTGAAGATACACGCTGAGGATTTTGAGTTCTGGATGTTGGGAAGTCTGCTCCTGATTGATTTAACAAAGATAGCATAAAAAAATCTTTGGCGAAACTGGGAAGAATCTAACTGACTTCCAGTGTGGAGTTTAAGGCATGTCTTCTCTGTTTTCCCTGAGGTTTGTGTGTCATTGAAATCCACAGTATGATCAAAGAACTGCTGAAATATACTTGTTCAGCTTGGGAGTCCTGCTGGTGGAGGACCAGTCTAGGACATAACCCTCAATTCAGTAGCTAGTATATAAAGAACTGGGGTTTGGCTTCCAGCTTTGGGTCTCATTGCTTTAAATTGAAAGAAAATTTTTCAGATTTAAATTTGATGTGTTATTCTTCTTTTAAAAGTTATTTTTCACTTGTATGTGAAAATTAGTGCTAGTGCTATTTCATTAAGCTGATACGATTTAGAACATACACCTATACCTTGACCAAATCTTACTGCTACAAAGGAAAAAAAAACCCCAAACTTAAAAGACCTCGCATAAACAAACAGACAAAAACTGAAAAAGACATGACTTTGAATGAAATGAAATCTTGTTAGGCCTCAAAAGCCATTGTGTTATTCTCTTTGCCATTAAACAAACTTTTTAGCACTATAGTAGGATTAACTTTCATGTCAAAATCACAATTAGTAGCAGGAATTTTATTGCATACTGTATAGCCAAAGAAATACATTACCTTTTTTTACTTTATTTTCCTTGTATGTTCACTCATTTTCATTTCTGTAGAATTTTCATCTTGCAGACTGGGAGAATCTTTTTTTCACCATGCCCTTGTGTAAGCAAGTTGGTTGCAACACATTTAAAAATAGGGACTGATGAAGAACAGTCTCTGACTCTTTTGAGCTTCTGTCTAGTAATGTGACCCTTGGCCATCATTTCTCTTCCTTCTTATCACTTCTTATAAAGCAGTTTAATTGGATTTGTAAATTTTCAGAAATAGAATTAAGATATAGCTGAAAATATTTTCAGGGGTGAGCAGTTTTGAAGATTTGATTAGTTCTAAACCCAATCATTTTCTAAACTATAATGATTTTTGCCATCATGGCATGTTTTTCTCTCATCTTGAATATCAATAGTCCAAAGTAAGTACAGATCAAATGTACTGTTGGTCAAGTACCTTTTAGACTACAGGTTAATTTTAGTTTCTTGTTGACAAACAACACAGATGTCCATGTTTTGAAACTTTTTGCCTATAAGCAACAGAGATTTGCAAGATGACTCATTATTTACATCTCTAGAAACCCACTTGCCCCTTCTGCAGTGGGGGAAGTGTTTCAGTTCAAGAAATCACTGTTTGTTGGGAATTGTATTGTGGTTTTTTTAGTAGAAGGTACAATTAAGATTCTGCAGGCTTGTTTAACTTGTTAAAATGTTTCACATGATAATCTTAAAATAGAGTCAAAACATGTGAATGGTAAGTTTGCTTTTTCTGTGTTCAAAAGAAAGTTTTTTTCCAATTTACTTAATAAAACTGGTATTGTAGTTCATGCTAGAACTTCTAAATCTAAATATGCAGCCATGCTTTCTCTCTACACCTGATCTGAAGTGTTAGAGTTTAGTTCAGAAGACTACAACTTTTGAAACTCCCTTATTCTGCTAGGTCACTTCTCTTTTATGTCACTGAGATTTTGTGAAAATACATCATCTACTTTCTAGACAACAGCTAATGAACTGAGTTTGTAGACACTGCAGCAAGTTCAAGGACTCTTCAGAAAAGTCTGAGCCTTCCCTCCTCTTCTATTCTGGAAAATGTGACTGAAGTGGCATTGAGTATAAAAATGAATGAAGAATAGGAGAAAAGGTGGTTTATTTTCCAAAATGTAAATGCTACAAATTTGGCCTGAAACTTGAAAGTTAAACTTTTTTCTGTTACTCTTTTATTGTGTTTCATGCAGTAAAAGTTTACTGTGGGTAGATTCTTGAGATTCTTCAACTCACAAAGCCTGAAAAAACACATGAACTCTTTGCCATAAGAGGTGATTCCCCTCTTTAGGATGATGTTGGAATGTCAGTCATGGGGGTGCTGTGATAGACTTCCATCTAATAAAGTGTGAAAGGCACCACTATAAACATGTTTGTTATTAAAACAATATGGATTTAGCACCTGCTTATGCTCCATTGGTAATCTTGTGCCCGACTGTAACTTGTGTGGTTGGTTCACACTGTACACACCTCCCAGATTTCCCACCCCTGCAGCTGCCCATTGTGTCCTTACTGCATCACCACACAAGACCTTTGAGAAAGTTAAATTTGCTTCAGGTCATCTTGTATTTAGCATAGGGTGAAAAGCCTCTCTTCTCACCTGAATTGAAAGCAGGTGAAAAGAAGAGAAACTGAACCAGTGCTTGTGTGTTTACCTTGAGGCTTTACTGCTTTTGGGAGCAGTTGCAGTGTGTGCACGTATGCACTGCAGGGATACTGGCTGTGAGTCCTCAGATGCATAAGAGCTGGGCATCAGGAGTCTTGTCACTCAAGCCTATGGTGCAGTACACAGAGCTCCTCTCAGACATATTCTCCTTCTCTGGGCGGTAATACGTGCTCATTGTGCCCTCTGGAGGGGCTCGTGGCTCCGTGGAGAGCCACAACCACAGTATCCCTGCTGTTTCCCTCACAGGCAAATATTTGGCTTTGTTGTTTTGCAGTGGGTTCCTCCAGGAATCGCCACTTCTGGAGCACAAGGGGGAGGGACATGCAGACCAAGCCACGTCCTCAGTGGCATTGGGTTGTATGTGGGTTGCTGAAGGCATAATTTGCTGTAAGAAATAGCTGTTGCAGATGAAACTAACAGATAGAGAAACAATCTAGGGTGACTAACTTTTTCTGGTTGCCTGTCATTTGGGCAGTTGTTTGGTTTTCTCCCATTGCTAGGCAATGTGCCAATTAGAGAAACAAGAGTCTCTTTGACCCTTACTTGCTGATGTTTTTGTAATAACCTACCAGAACTGAAATTGTATTATTCTAATGTAATAATCACTCTATTTTTCTGTTTCACATCTTTTCCCAAGATGTCTTTTCAATTAGTTCTGAAAACTTTTAGATTTAGATTACAGGTCGTGTAGGGGAGGACTTTATTAAATACAACGCAGAAGTACTATATATATCCTCCTGAGGCTGTTATGAAGTAACCAGATACTATAATCCCTGGTTATGTGATGAAGAAATAGAGTCACAGACTTGTCCAAAATTGTAAAGTATTTGGCATGCTACAGAGTTGGAACACAGAAGCTTTTTTGACTGTATGCCAAATCACCAATAAATAAGGCTACCTTTCATTAGAGCTTAAATATAACTTGAGCTTTTGATCTAGTACTGAGGAAGAATCCTGCCCTTGACTTAAAGATACATTTAGTAAGCTTATGTTCTTCCATAACTGATTTATGTCACACAGATTTATCGCCTTATGTTATGTAAGAAGGAAGCTGGCATATGAGGTGCTCCACAACTTGTAATGGCTGGAAGGATACCCCCCACCCCCATCCCGTTTCAGCCTTCATAGTGCTAGATTTGCCTTTGGAAGAACATGCAGCATTTTGGTATGCACCAATATGAGCTTTTTTAAATGTGCTGTTTAAGTATTAGGTTGCATCCAGTCATTCCATTATCTTAAAACAGTGCTGGTTTGAATGCTGTTCTTTCCAACTGCCCCTATTCAAAAAGGTTCTTTCTGATGAAGCTTCTTTTTTTTCAGTTTTACTGCAGCATGCCAAATTCTAGTTTTTCTGGCAACTGTATGTGCTTTGCTATGTCAAGACCTTGTGCTGTTGCATAGTCAAGATGGCTTTAGGTAGTTTTGATTAATTGTATGTGGAATACAAACTTTGCTGTGTGGGTTGGGACACTGGTTTCAGCTGCTCAGTATGTGTTTCAGTTCTACTGAATCTTCCTTTTGTTGTTGATCATGTTCATCTACCTTTACTTTTGCCTGTGTTCAGGGTAAATATTTCAAGAAGGGTATTGTCTAGGAGGCCACTGTAAGGGGTCCCAATAAGAGTAATGTCTTAAGCAAGTTCCCTATAATTTTATTCAAAGAACCTATGTGAATTCAGCAGAAACAAAAATGGTTGCTAAATGCAAAACTGTAAGAGCTAGATGTAGAGGAGTGTGCCTTCTCATACATGTCCTTGGAGCTACAGCAGTTTGTAATAGCTGAGATCTCATGTAGCATATATGGACTTTGCTAGAGAAGACCAGGCTGGGATGGTGAGCTCTGGCTTTCCATGTATCTGATACAAACACAGTAGAATAATTCTAAATGTGGGTCATGTAGCAATTGCAGTAGCAAACACTCAAAATGGAGAACATTTTTATGAGTCTTTCACATGCTTATTATATAACATCCATGTACTGATGTGCTGGTTTTGGCTGGGGTAGACTTAACTTTCTTCATAGTAGCTTGTATGGGGCTGTGTTTTGGATTTGTGCTGAAAACAGTGTTTGTAAACAGGGATGTTTTTATCATCGCTGAGCAGCACTTACAGTGTAAGACTTTCCCGCTTCTCACCCCACCAGCAAGTGGGCTGGAGGTGCACAAGAAGTTGGGAGAGGACACACCTGACCCCAACTGACTGAAGGAATATCCCATACCATATGATGTTATGCCCAGCCTATAAAGCTGGGGGAGGGAGGAGGAAGCAGTTCGGGGTGATTGACATTTGTCTTGTGAAGTAACCTTTGCACACGATGCAGGCCAGCTTTCCTGGAGGTGGCTGAACACCTGCCTGCCAGTGGGAAGCAGCAAATGAATCCCTTGTTCTGCTTTGCTTGCGTGCACAGCTTTTTCTTTACCTGTTAAACTGTCTTTATCGCTACCCATGAGTTTTCTCACTTTTACTCTTCTGATTCTCTCCCCTATTCCACTAGAGGGGAGTGAGTGAGCAGCTGGGTGGGGCTTAGCTGCCAGCTGGAGTTAAACCATGACAACTGAGAAAAGTAGTAAGCCTAAATACAACCATTCCGGGAGGTTTGATGCCACTTTTAATGTGTTAGTAAATGATATGGTCAGGTTGAAATGCAGAGCTATGAACTTCAATTGCAGTTTCCAGGTAAGGTTTCTGACCTCTTCCAGGATTTGTCATAGGTGAATTCTGAGCATTTGTGATTTCTGGTAGGAACCTTGAAAGTTTGGTTAATCATTCTTTTATAAGTACCTGAGATTTTAGTAAAAGGTGATTTTCTCTACCTTTCTCTAAATGTCACTTTGAATTTCAGATTATTCTTCTAAATACTAAGGGCTTTAGGAGCTCGTGATATAATGTAAATATTTGTAACTGTTGTGACTCTAACTTCTAGTCCCTTTTATATTTATTACCTTAATGGACATGCAAAAATTAATACAGATAAATGATCAGATTAAAACTGAGTGCATCTCCTGAACCCTACATACAGTCATAGAAGACATAAAGAGGTGAGCCTATCGGAACACTGCAAATTTTTTTTTAATATCCTGTTTAGTTGCTGTAGAAGAATTGCAGCTCTCTATTACTATTTCCTGTAGTGTCTCATGATTGTTGTTGAAAAGATACTGGGAAATACTCACTCTAAATGATGTTCTACGATTTCAACCTGCAAATACAAAGACTTTCCGGTAGAGGTCAGAATGACATTGTCAGATATTTTGTCAACGTGTTGACCTGAATAGGAACCTTCTAACACTTTCCTTATTATCACAGAGAAAAGAGGTGGGTTTTGTTTGTTTTACTTTTTAATATGCAGATAAAGTATTGTATAATTATTTTTATTTCCCTTGGATTTCATCAGCAACTTTGTAACGCTTGATGACAAATGTGTCAAGTTTCTTGAGAAACTGTGAAGGTTTGGAATAGAGGAAAAACAGTGGGAAGGAGATGACCCTGAAGAATTAACACTGCTATTGAGGTAAAGATCTGTTACACTGCAAATGTTAGAACTAGAGAGGGCCTGGGAAATCACTTTAGAATTGTTTTAATTTGTTATATCCAGTGTGTGTATGTAACTGTGCACGTACATAGATGTATATACACATATACACGTAGAACACACATACCTACACACACATTGTATATACATGTGCATGCATATATTTTTATCTAAGACTGTGCTACACTTACACAGCAGCAATATTCAGGCAGCCTTTGATTTGAGCACTCGTTTCTGCTTTGTCATTGTAGCCGCTGTGTATTAGCTTAAATAAAAGAACAGACCTGGCTGAAAAAGTAACCCTGTGCAAGTAGAAAATGTGTTGGTTTCTTTGTTTTGCTGTTTTCTGGGTGGGTTTGTTTGTTGGTTTGGTTGGTTTTTTTTCAGCCACACCAATTACTTGATCAGTTTTTATTTGCATGGTTACACTGCAACGTATCAACACAATGCACTGGGCTTCTCAGGAGATAAGGACTACCTAAGCTGTCATGGTGATTGAAAAGAGCTAGGAAACACCCTACATGTTTTTAATCTTCTAGACACAGTTTTCTGATTCAGGTAGATTTTGTGGCAGATTCTGTAGTGCAGAACCACAAGGTTTGTGTAGCTTCATGTTCTGTCACTCTTACCTAACACTGTGGATTTGCTACTGGACATAAACAGGCAGATCACAGAACAGCTCACTTCATTTATTTTGCACAGTCCACTGGTGGCTAACATCAAAGTACAAGCTTCTATTTTCACGCTTATTTTGCATTAAGATCTCAAATTTATGCCAACGTGTGCTCATGCACACACACTACACACAAGAAGTTATCTGTGGTGTATTATGTGCCACCTTGTGATTACAAAACTGTGGCATTCAGGCTTCATGTTTTTATGGGCACACCAGTTGGTGGTACGTCAGCAGTTTACACCTTTGTACACACAGAGATCTTTTGCAGCAAGGTGTGTCATCCTCTCTTGATGAGTGCATGACTCAACTTTTGCAACCAAGCTTTCAGTGGGCATAAGCCCCTGGCATACTCATGTCGTCACTCTATTCAGAGACACTTCAGCATCTGTGTTCAAGAAAAGCTGTAGCAGCATGTTGTTTATTTTCCCTTAGACTAGCTACAAAATGGCTTAACTCCACTTGTGGTAGGAACCATCTACTAAATGCATGTAAAATTCAGGCTCCAAAATGCAACTTGGTTGCATTACTCCTGAAGTAAGGAGATGATGTTTGCCATCTCCAAGTATATAAAACATTGTGGAGGAAGATAAATAACTGAAGGTGAGGTGCAGTAAGACGAAAATGAAATAAAATCTGCTTTCCCTGATGTCTGTTCTAAATTATCTTGACAATAAAGGTTTTATCAGACCGTGGCATACTTTCCAAGGGGAAGTGGTGAAAGTTCATATTGCAGTGACATTAATAGCTAGACTGGAAAAAGCACTTTGAATGCTCATAGGGAATGAATAAGAAAGTTCAGTGAGACATGTGAGGTAGCTCAGTTGGTCTGTTTTGGTCTGCTTATTGTGGCAAAATAAAATTAAATATTAAGCTTTATCTTTCCTGGCTTAGGAATTATTTTATAGCCACGTAGATGTTTTATCTTTTTTTATTGGAAGCAAGGATACTATGAAATCAAGCAGTCCTGCACTGAGATGACTGCAAATGAAATAATGCAATACTCTTTTGCATTATGTGGTCCATAATTTATCATGGTAGGCAAGGATAGTTTAGAAATAACGAGGTCACCTTATATTTTAGGAGGTTAGTTTTTCTTACCAAAAAGGGGGTCTTTTTCCTCATAGTGATTCTTACAGTTTAAAAAGTCTGCTTAACTAGATGATGAAAACATAGAAACTTTCATAGAAATCCTGAGAGAATTCTGTTGATACAGTGGCCATTAGATACAGTTATTGGGTAAAGAAGGGTTGCTTTTTCTCTCAAAGTCAGGGGTGTTCAGCCTATTAAGGTCAAATTCCTTCTTCTGAACTGAGAACTTTCTGGATGCTTGACATTTAGGTTTGTCTTCACAATCAACCATTTAAAAAGTAGCAGAAGTACATGGCAGGCTTTAATTAATTAATTATACTTCTGTGCATTTTTAAGAGAAGAGGTATTACTGGTACAGTGGCACTTGGATTACTGGAGCTTGATAAAAAGTGCTACATGAGACATATTTAGAATTTTTAGCCCAGTCCCTTTTTAGTTCTTTTATGTCTCTGCCTGGTGTTTCCACCCAGTGTAGGAATACAAAGCACTCTCATGTTCTGCCAGCTTTTATGCTGTTGGGTTTAAGCAAGTTGTGATCCTGCAGAAGACTCTCAGAAGACAGTTCCACAACTCCACTGCTTCCCCTGGTAGCTGTTTTCTGTAACTGACCCAACTTTTAAATCCTCTTTCCCATAAATGGCAGACTTCCAAGTGGTCTTATGCAATGTCACAGAATCACAGAATGTTAGGGTTGAAAGGAACCTTGAAAGATCATCTAGTCCAACCCCCCCACCAGTGCAGGATCACCTAGAGTAGGTCACACAGGAACACATCCAGGCAGGTTTTGAAAGTCTCCAGAGAAGGAGACTCCACAGCTTCTCTGGGCAGCCTGCTCCAGTGCTCCCTCGTCCTCATAGTGAAAAAGTTTTTCCTGATGTTTTTGTGGAACCTCCTATGTTCCAGATTACATCCATTGCCCCTTGTCCTATCACTGAAAAGAGCCTTGTTCAGTCCTCCTGATTCTCACCCTTTATATATTTATAAACAGTTGTTCTTTCCCAGGTGCAAAACTCTACACTTGCCATTGTTGAATTTCGTAAGATTTCTCCCCGCCCAGTCCTCCAGCCTGTCTAGGTCTTTCTGAATGGCAGCACAGCCTTCTGGTGTGTCAACCCCTCCTCCCAGTTTC
>JANIJG010013156.1:0-31803 GCA_024611175.1 Megaceryle torquata | reverse complement strand
CGTTGGTCAGTTTGGGGTCCCCTGCCCTGCCCCCCCCCCCCTGCAGGGGCAGCCTTTCCCTTTCCTGCCCCCCCCCCCCCCCCCCGCAGTGTGGTACACAAGATCCAGCAGTGGCCTTGGTCTGCACACCAACCCTTGGTACTAACTCTAAACACAGGGTGTTATCACTGCCAGCAGCAGACACTGTCTGTGCAAACAGGCCGCTAACTTCAGACAGTGCAGTGAGTTAGAAGAACTGAACTGAAAAGTCAAATCACTGAACAGAATTAGTTCTGTTTTCACTTGAACCAGGACACTCACATACCCCCTGAATGTTGGAACGAGCTCCACTACTATATAAAACCTGATTGGGCCCCAATCGTGTCTATCACTCGTATGCTGAATGAGCACCCCATGGATTTAAAGAAACGAACCAGCACAGTTGCTAAAGACACTATGGTTATGCACAGAAAGTGGGGAGGGGAAATATATTTGCACAGTTTATTCTGGCATTTCCTAATATTTAAGTGTTTTAATTCTTGACTTGTCAACATTAATATGTTCTTTTTTAAGAAATAAAAATCTGAGATCTCAAAAACAACACTGAAAGATGTCTGGTATTAATTAGTAAGTGTACCCCTGTTCCAAAGTAAATCTCTATTTTAAGGCAAGGAGCCAAATTTTTATTTAATAACTACACAGGAAAAAGGGAAAAAATTTCTTTTGCCCAGTATGCTCCTCAGTAAAATTTCATTTTGAGATGCATCTACATCACAGTTCAGTTTATTATTCTGCCGAAGTATCGCATGAATAATTTCTTTTTCCTGGGTCAACAGTTCAGTTTGATGCTGACACAAGGAGGTTAGCACCACATGGCAGTGGACTCTCTCTCCAAGACAGAACATTAAAAGATAGTAACTACACACCAGAAAACCCATGGAAGTTTATTACTTAGGACAAGAGGAGTTTGAAAATAAAACTCTGTAACACAGCCAGCATACTCTCATTCTCCTGTACTCTCATCACTGCAGCACAACTTTTAGCTCACTGAACAGTACAGATTGAAAGGTTTTGCACCAGTATCCAGTCCTAGTTCAACTAAGAAATAGATTTAACCTAGGTAAATTTGGAAATAAATTTTATTCAGTACCATTGTTTATGACTGTAATCAAAACAGTGTTAAATATCTGTCACCCATTTCTAACGTGTAAGTAAAAATTTCTAATACCAAATTTGACTCAGTGTAGGACTCGAGGTTTTTCAGAAGTATTGCTTCCAAATGTTTTCAGATTACATGGAGAAATCTTTCTCAAATAATTATGAAAGCGTAATTTCCAAAACTACTTCCACAAGGACTGTAAAAGCTTTACTTCAGCAGAAAAACCCAAGATACTGCACTCATGTTCAGGAAAAGTGAACAAGGAACCCCTACCACAGCAAAGACACGCGTGGTTGCCATCTCATGTTTCACAGAAGGTAAGTTACTAGTAGGACTGGCTTTTCTTCACATTTAGAAAAGATTCAGAACTGAAAGAAGTATGATATCAAAGGCATATTGTATATTTATTAAGATATCACCACTTAAATCACAACAGGACTTCACATAATTGCCCCTAGTGAAGAGCAATACCAGTTATTTGACTCCCATATACGTTGAAAATAACGACGTAAAAGTGTCTTTTTACCTATTGTTTTGTTTTTAGACAGTGCTGGAGGAGAGTTTGCGTCCTCAGATTCTTCCGAGGAGTGAGCCAGGAAGTCATGAAGTTTCTGCACCAATGTATTCAACTTGCTTTCACTGTTAAAATACAAACAAAAGTTGAAGTTACACACATATATATATATCTGTCTAATTTAGCAAGCTTAAAAGAAGCTATGTTTAATCTCAATTAATACACATCTACAAAAGAAACTCGGTTATTGCTTAAGCATTTGTTTCTGCAAGTGAATATCAAAGTAAATAAAAACCATATAATTTTGTTAAGCCCTGAGTAAAATAAAAATGCAGCCTTATTGACAAAAAAAAAGCACTGAGGACTCTGTTAACAGGAATAACAAACAGCCTATTTTGAATAGTTTTTCCTGTTTAAAATTGACAAAATTCAAGAGAGTCTGAGTGGAATCTGCTGCTATGACACAAAGACAGCAAAAAAATCAATTTAAGATTTTACTTGGACAGAAGCTGAACGAGTTAAAATAGGAAACCTTTCTTTTATTCCAAAAATATAACCTTTGGAGATAAAAGCCACTAGAAGTAATAGCAGAATTTCACCTACAACCTTAGAAACAAACAAGTCCATCGAGTATGACAAACATAAGCAAAGCTTATATTAAATCAACCACGTACATATACACTGTGCATTCTCTACCAATTTTGTCCAAAATCAACCATGTAGGCTCAGATCATTTCTTGATCTACTTGTGTGAGTATTCCTGATTAATTTATAAAAGATACTACCCAGGGAATTTTCACAAGGCAGTTTCAGACCCCAGGAACTGTCTTGTATATACACTCAATTCCAGGGAAAAGGCAACACCTTTATTGTCTGCTTTTGTTATAAAGCTCTACCTCTTCATCATCCACGTGATTCCCTCTCATTTTATGTTACTGCAGGCTCTTCTCCCAAAGCTTCTACAAGTGCCTTTTTCCAGCTGCCAGCACTGAGGCCAAGGGCAGTCACCCTTTCAGACTGCCCTGTATCAAAGTTACCACTCAGCAGTTTGTCCCAAACACTATCAGGCCTCTAAAAACTGCCAGCTGCTGTTTCTGAGCCAGTATTATCATCACACCTTATCTGCTATGAGATAGTGGTTTCAAACTGCTGAATTACATGGCCCCCTTCATAATTCAACCCTGCTAAAGGGTGCAGGCTCCCATCCTTTTCACTTTTTATCTCCCCATTACTTTCAAATTAAGTCTTCTGATAGCAAAAAGAAATAAGATTTTTCTGTTCCTGTTTTACAGGCTGTAAGAACTTTGGAATATTTATCAGAAGCTCAATCCACTCACCTTTATAATCTTTACTATTTCTCTGAACACACCAATTTATTAACTTCTGCCTTTCAATTTAACTGTTATTGCTAAAAAAAAAAAATAAAAATGACTTGTTTAATAAGAATGACATGCAGGTGAGAGCTCTCGTGAGCAATGAAAGGCTATCATCACATTAATGCAAATGACTATTTAAACCAGGGAAAATAACCACATATAAATAACCACAGCATAAACCATCCATTAAAAAAAAAATCTGGAATTTCTTTAAATCTTTTAAAGTCCTCAAATAAAACAAAATAGCACTTCATAATGGAAAAAAAAATTTCTGCATGAGCAGGGGACACTTTGCTTTTGAGACTACAGAGATACCATCAATCACTTGAGCAACTTTGAAAGAGAACGTAGCAAAGTCTGGTTTAATCTCAAGTGTATCTTAAAATTTTCCCTCTCAATCTGTCTAAAAGTCTTCCCTTCCAATTACTGGACTCACGCTGCTACACAACTGCCAGGCCCTGAACTCAGGGCTTCTTTTTTATCAGGGATGGATACTTGGAACACGTTACAGACGATGCCAATGCTAACAGTAATAATTAAAATAAATTAGGATCATTTTTAACAGACTGCACTCACTACTTCAGAAAGGAGACTTGAAGATAATTTATTCACATTAACTTATAAAAAAAAAAAATGAAGAGGTGTTCAGAATGATTTGATAGTAAAAGTACATAAAGAGATTTTATATCCATTCCAGATGGTCTGGAGAACTAATGCACATTTAGAAATGCCACCAAAAAAGTGTATTTTTGTTAGTAAAAACAACAGAAAAAAAAAGCCACAAGCGGAATTCTCCTCATTTAGTTTATAAATAACTTGTTTTGGTTACAGCATTTTAGAAAAGAAAATGGGAACTACAGATGAGTTATAATATTATTGTTCTTAATACAAAACAAGTTCAGAATAGCACGTCTTTGTGACTAACGCTAAGAACACATTATCTGCTACCATTTATTAACTCTTATTCTAACTTTAATTATCCTTTTCAGAACAAAATGTTCGTGCTGACAAACAGCAAACAAAACAAAACAATTCTACAAACTAATACTAAAATGTCTTCTCAACTTGCTTTTTCTCTTGATTATTCAGCATTTTGTACCATCAGCCTGTCTTCAGAAGTACCAGGTCAAATGTAAGTAAAGGTGTTACACTTACTATGCTGCACCACACAGAAATTTAATTTAGGGCAACGCTTTACCTGGTTTTGTACAAAGGCAATTTTATGTCATCCATTTATAGTTGAGAATATATTATCTATATAAACTTCTTTAAAGCTTCTGCTGCAAAAATCTTTGTTCTTTGTAACATATTAATAGAGCGAGACACTATTAAATTGATCACAACTTCTAAAATGTGTTATTAAAAAACCAAAAACCGTAACAGTCTACAAATTTAGAACCCCCCTCAGAAGCACCAAATGAAACAAGCAGCCCCCCTCTACCCAACGGTATTTACCAGTATTTTCAGGCTTGCATGTTCTTAGCAAATGGCTTCACCCTCAGACTAGAGCTATTTCAACACTGTTCAGCCTAATTAAAACAGGAATGAAAAAGGTGTCCTACTATTAGTGGTTTGGCCATGAACCTGATTTGTGACCTTGGGAAACTATCTTAGAAGAATACCATTTCTTACTTCAATTCAGAGCAAGGGCTGTAAGCTGAAACAGTAAACGCCTGGCCTTTACTAGGATTAAAAAACCAGAAGTACATATGAGGCCAGACACATATTAGGCTGCCAGAAGCTTCCCCCATGTCCCACAGAGCCAATGCCAGTCGGCTCCAAGATGGACCCACCACTGGCCAAGTCTGAGCCCATCAAGCTACAGTGGCAGCACCCCTGGGATAATCTTGAAGAAGGGGGGGAAAAACTGCTGCACAACAGCAGCTGGAGAGAGGAGGGAGAATATGTGAGGAACAACCCTGCAGAGACCAAGGTCATTGAAAAAGGAGGGGGAGAAGAAACTCCAGGTGCCAAAGCAGAGATTCCCCTGCAGCCTGTGGTGAGGACCACAGTAAGGAAGCTGTCCTGCAGCCCATGGAGGTCCACAGTGGAGCACAGAAACACCTGCAGCCCATGGAGGACCGCACACCAGAGCTGGTGAACATGCCCAAAGGAGGCTGCAACCCTGCAGGGGATCCACGCTGGAGAAGTCAGTTCCTGAAGGACTACAGCCCACAGAAGGGACCCACACTGGAGCAGTTAATGAAGAACTGCAGCCTGCAGGAATGATGCGCACTGGAGAAGTTTGTGGAGAACTGTCTCCTATGGGAGGGACCCCGTGCTGGAGCAGGGGAAGAGCGTGAGGAACAGCAGAGACAACGTGCAATGAACTGACCACAACTCCCATTCCCCGTCCCTCTGCGCTGCTTGGGCAGGTGGTGGAGAAAAAACAGGAGTGAAGCTGAGCCCGAGACAAAGGGAGAGGTAGGGGGAAAGTGTTTTAAGATTTGGGTTTATTTCTCATTACCCTACTCTGATTTCATTGCCAATAAACTAATTTTCCCCCAGTGGAGTCTGTTTTGCCCTTGACAGTAATTGGTGAGTGATCTCCCCCGTCCTTATCTCAACCCAAAAGCCTTTCATCATATTTTCTCTCCCCAGTCTTGCCGAGGAGGGGAGGGATAGAATTGCTTGGTGAGCACCTGGCATCCAGCCAGGGTCAACCCACCACATTACTTCATCACTTTGTGTTAGCTAATGATTATGCTTCTGCAAAGTGAGTCAAATCACCTTGGACAAACAAACTTTTAAGGAACAGTTTCATCTGTATCCAACATGGAACACATTCACATGATCATTCTCTCTGATGGCAGGTGAAGCGCTGGAAATCCATAGCCCAGGCAGGAGCAGGAGTGCCTGTTTCGGCAGGAAACCAGGGTCATACTGGATTATACTGTGCAACTGCACTGGAAAAACCTTGTTACCGGGCTCAGTTTCGCTCTGCTTCTGTCAAGTGCTTCAGAAATGTGGGTGAGGAACGTCCCAAACACTGCCAACATCTGGAAGTATAGTTTTTAAACTAGATTTTCTTTAAACAAATTAGTTTCTCATTCTTCCATGAGATCATACTAACTTCTAGTCTAAATGAGTGTCCCTTATCTGAACAGCAAGTGGCTCCTGAAAGCCAGTGAAACAGGAGTGCTTTCCGGCTCTTCCCCTAGCTCAATGTTGACAAATAAGCTTTTGCAAACAAAATGTTTCCTAAGTACTCACCTTCTTGAAGTTCAACACTTGTCTATTTTTTTTTTCTCTTAAACTTTTAAAATAGTCCAAGGGCACAAGCTTTATAAATTCATCTTTACAGTTGTTTCAAGTTAAAGTCCCAATCATTTTTCAGTTTTGAAGTTGAAATGAAATACTGCGTAACAACAAATATTAAGCAGACAAAATTAAACAATCCTTAGGGAAAAAAAAATAAAGAAAACCAAAACCAGATGTGCTTTTGAACGGCCAGTCTGCAGACTTCCATTCTCTGCTTCAGACTGTATCCCTATGCGACTGACAGCAATCTGACAGCCAAAATCTCAGTAGTTTAATTGAGACAGGGGGAAGAGGAAGGGAAAGAAGTGCTTTTGTCTACATTAGACCACAGGAAGGTTTGGTGCTGATGACCCAGTATCTGTGCTACACACATTTCAGGAATTCAAACTAGGTGGAGCCTGGTTCTGCAGACTGAACTAGTGGTCGGAGTGTAGATTGCTGAAGCTCATCTTTCAGCTCAGTTCCACCCAGAAGGAATTCACTTGGTGCACCCCAAGCTCCTCTAAGTTATCCACAAGACTAAATAAGCAAGGACAACCTGGAGACTTTTTTTTTTTTTTTAAATATACTTCTTAATTCAGATGCACCCAAAGTTCTGGAGGAGCTCAGAACCTATTCTTCCAAAGGATTTCTCTGTCTAAAATGTTACAAACATGACCATCTTTTAAAATAACTGGTTTATGGTAAATAAAGCTGAAATTGATGTATTTTAATTGTACAACCCCTAAAGTGGTACTACGCAACCTTCTCCCTGCCCCCAAATGTATTCATTTCCTTATATTACCTAGGCCTTGATATATCCAGGACACTACTGTCACCTGCAAATCATCGTAGAAGTTTTTCCTCATGAGAAGTGTTAGACTTACCCCAATTGAAAGATTCCAGTTATAAGGCAGAGCCTGTATAGCCATTTCCCACAAAACAGGCCAATACTGCATGAACACACAAATGAAATAGCTTCAGAACTGTTAGTGGAGACACTGAAGAAAAGAAAACCTACAACGGAAGTTGTTTTATTTTCTTATCCCTCATCAGAAAAGGAGTAGCCACACTTGCAATATCCTAAGAAACCTACCTCTCAGAAAAAATACATAACCAGGAAATAAAGTCAGCCTACCGTCGTATCAGCTGAACGAGCAAAAGCATTCACAAGACTTGTTCGAGTTGGCACAAACCAGCTCTACTGCCAAAGGACACAAACCCTCGTGCCCTGACAGGCGTCCCTGATGCCACCCACACTGCCAGTTCTCTCCTTTCTCCTCCACTTCAGTTCAAATAGTTGTTGTGACCTACGTACAGAAACTGATCCTTATTAAAAGGAGACATTTCTTCCAGTGAACGCAGAGGATTTCCCTAACCCAGCTCACTGCCCATTGGTATGAGTGTTTCTGCAAGCAGAGGTGATGACAGTCAGAGCTGGGGCAGAAGGGATTCGTAACTCTGGTGGCAGCAAAACACCATGTGAGCATCAACTATCACACAGCATCAAAATTAGAACTGGACAGTAAAAAACACCACAATGCACAGAACCATTTAGGCTGGAAGGGACTTCTGAAGATCCCTTACTCCAGCCCTCCAGCACAAGCAAAGACAGTTGCAGGAGGTCACCCAGAAATATGTCCACTCAGCTTGAGAACCCCCACAGATGGCTGCTCTACAACCTCTCTGGGTGACCCATTCCAGTGTTTGGCCACTCTCACATAAAAAAATCTCTTGTGTTTAGACACAATTGTACCACATTAAACTTATTAAATCGGACTCAGTCAAAAAATACCTGAATAACAAAGCCCTGACTGAAAAGAGATGCAGGCACCCAGTACTTCAAACTCAAGCGATTCTATGCTTAAGACTTCGTTAACACAGATTTATTCTTTTACTTTGTTTAGAACTGACTTTAAATCCACTGGGGCTTAATCAAGTGATACCTAGTTACACTCGAAAACAGTCAATAATGTGGATGAAGTAACTTTGGAGCTTAAGTACAGCATAACAGGTTCAGACAAGTAAACAGAGTTATTTTCCTCCAGACACACAAGGGGGATGAGAAATCACTAGTTCGAAGTCATTAAGAGACCCTTTATTCTGTTTGAGGAAAATTAACACAATTTCTTTCTGTTGAGATGGTATCCAAACAACCACATCAGGATTTGGCCCAGAGTTACCGTGCTTCGCTAAAAGGTGAACAATTCTTTGGGTTTTTTTTAACCTGTTTAATGGGAGCTTAAAGAAAAAGACAAAACCAAAGCTCAAACAATCTCATTAAATTGTCTCAAAAGCCACACAGAACTCTATAACAAGACATCGTTCATATCCAACTCTAAGAATTAAAGCATGTGCCTTTAAGTCTCCCAACCAGGTTTGCTACAGTTTTTAAGGGTTGTAGCCCACCTGATGCACTATTTTTTTTTTTAATTTTATCAGATAAGTCATCTCAATTTGCTCCGCTGTCAGTCCTGAATTTATTGCCTATTTTTTTTGGTTTTGCTTTACATGACAGATGCATTTATTTCCCCAAAAAGGCTTCTACAGTTGAACCTATCCCGAGCTACAGTCGGACCTACTAAGACAGAAATTTCTACAAATGTGCAGCTTTCAGGCTTGCAAATAAACTGCTTAAACAGCACCAAAGCTGACACCGGTCAACAACCTGTGTAATGAAGTTCTTGGGTCTATTTTTTCAAGGCTTCATTCCTTTTCTAAAGAAATAAAAAATCAGCATCAATCAAGCCATCATCCATCATGAATGACAACTGCCTGGTGGGTAGATGAAACAAATTATGGAAGCTTTATACTCTACTAAACCAGAGCACTTTACCTACCATCTTCTGAAGTCAATATTAAACCTTCCATTGCATTTGCCACTTAATTTCTACAACTTCTTCTCTCTCCTCCCGACTTGTCACTGGAAGAACCTGCCACTGACCTACCCATGAACCGATTCCTGTTTCCAAATCACCTGCAGACACCAGCTGAGCTCTGCTGATACAAAATGGGATTTCCTGAGATTCAGCATTATCTTTAGGCTGTCCTGTTTATAAGATACATCTAGTGATCCAATCTAAAAACATACTCTGTCACAGACTGCAGGCCTTTGTTTCTCTGGGGAACACAGCACATTTTTGTATTATTTTGGGTATTTTCTTTTGGTGAGGTATAGCCATGTTAAAAAAAGCACTAACTTTCCCTCCCTTCGAGCAGAGGGAGAAAGTGTTCATCAATAAATGGAACAAGGAATTTCAAGTTTCCACAATATTAAGGCCATCCTACTGCAGTTTTTATTATACTCCCCTTTGTCACACCAAATTATCTCCCAGCAAATGAAGATCCCTTCAGTTAAGACCTACAGAGACCCTGATACAAAGTTTACAAAACCTTAACAGCCGGTGTTGTACCAAAAGAGAAATAATGAAGTCACTGCAATAAGTTCCTCTCAGAGAATTCCACTGAAGTCTGGCACAGAGACAACAGCCAGCCTGAATTTAAGCTCTTCTTGGGGGAAGAGTCAAAGAACTGCCCATTCCACATGACTGTGACAGACAGTAACTTCAGAGGATACCAAAGATTGCTACTGACTTGCTTCCAATTAGATTACAGTGCCAATAATATGCCTCAAGCAATCCTATAATGTCCCTTAAAGAAATTCAAACGACTCAAATACGCATAAAATTTAACAAAAATATTAACAAAACATCATACTGAATGTTGAATAGTCTGAATCATTAAAAAAAAAGTTATTTTGCCAATTAAAAAAATCTAGTATCACTACATTGACTACCAGATGGTTCAAGTGAGTAAGATTCAAAGCATGTCATCTTTTTGTATTGTTTTGCTTATTTTTGTACAATGTACGAACCGATCAGTAGGCACAGGTTACTGTGACAAAAAAAAAAATCCTCCACTTAAAACAAAAAGAAAAAAAAATTATTAAAAAAATCAAATTTGGGGGGCAAAAGCTAGAGGGAAATCTTTATAAACATTTACAGAGACAGCATGGGGGGGGGAATATCTTAGGAAGTCACTTGAGTTTTTATCATGTTTTTCAGCATTCCAAACTTCTCATCCCAGGCATGGAAGACTCCTAGGTTCATATTATTAAACAAAAGTATTTCCTAGAACAACTGTTTAAAACTTCACAGACAAGTGAACACCAGCAGACCAATATTAGTTGATTGTTTTCTTTTTAAACACTGTAAGTCTATCTACCAAAAGTGCTGGGAAAAGATTTTTTCCATCAAAATTCTATTGTTTTCAGATCCAAAGTATTCTAAACAACCTCCTCCTATCATTATTTCTGTACACACCTCAAATGAGCAAAACTGCAGATAGCAGGAGATGAAATGAATGTGTAGGGTGACTGTGCAGGGTGAGAGAAATGCAGGCAGCTGACAGGCCAACAGGGCTCGTGGGAAATGGGAATGAGAGAGAGAGAATGTGGTTTTCTTTTCCTTCTCATTCTCTTCAGCTCCCATTTTAAGTAGAACTTCAATTGACAGAAAATAAGAAAAAAAAAATCCATGTAACGTGTTCATCAGCTTGTGACCTACAATGTCATGCCTAGTGAAAACAACTGTAAGAACAAGCTGTTCAAGAGAATTGGAAAAAAACAAAACAAACCAAAACACGGAGACTAAATGAGAACTGAGGTCCTTAACAGAAGTTTGGAGCACCAAAATAAAACCAAAATGATACCCATTAATTTAAAAGCAGTTTGTCACAGGGCCTGCTTATTATGTGAGATCCATCCGGAGGACGACGTACGACCCTCCTGCATGTTTTGTACATACTTTTTGATCAAGATTGGCTTATTTCAGATCATAATTTACCTTTTTGTCTGCAGGTAATCTAAAAAATAGTATGGAGAATGTATGAGCTTGTGTATCCACTGAAGCACCAAGTAAAGCAGTAACACTAATTACAACTTCAGAATATGGAAAGGGTTAAGTACAAACCCTTTGTAACGTAGACCAGGAACAAGTGGTGCAAAAGAAGACAAAGCAGAATGTGAGAAAACAGGGAATAAAATACACTTGTCACAGTAAAATAAAAGGCAAAGTGGTCCAAGTGGAAGAGTATTTCTCAGTACTGGTAGTACCAATTATGACCATAAAGTAGTCAAATATTAATAAGCCTGGTCTTTTTGATATCCAAAAAATCAAGCTCTACTCTTGATTTTCAAGTATTGGGGAAGAAAAATAAGAAAGTCGATTAATTAGCATCTCACTCCCCACACAAAATAAGTGATCCAATCCAAAAGCAGTTGAAGTCATCCAAAGTACATTAAGAACACAAGAGGGGAAAAAAGCAGGAGCGAGAAAGAGCAAGGGATGGACAGCTGCAGTAAGATGAACAATCCCCATCTTACAAAATAAATATATGCAGACAAACCCGCTAACTGCTGGGGAGTCACACGCCAAATAAGCTATATTTACAATATTCATGACTTACATCCAGCACGTGATCAACCTTAATAACAACAATCATCTTTTAAACATCCCTTTTTGTTAGTTAGAAGTGGATTATATATAATGTTACTTCCTCAGAAACGTTAGGGCTTTAAAAATCAATATGTAAGAGGAGAAAAACTACCATCCCTTTAACTGTGGGCTGAAACTAAACGGTAGTTATGAACTACTCCAAATAAGTGTAAAACTGGGCGGTGAAGATACACAAATATGACCACAGAAAAAGAAAAAAAAAAACTTTATGCAAGGCTCGGTATTTAAGGCAGCGTGAAGCTTCCCTTTCTTAACACTGCTTGATTTTGAAGAGATGTGCAGGGTCGAGTGACAGTACTTTATTGTTTATATCATGCCTTAGGCATCGGGAATATTTGTGGGTGATGGCCTGTGTCGATCAGGCCCCTTGAGATGCCGATAAACTCAAACATACAAAGCCAACTATTAATAAATAGTTTAACATGGCGCCTTTCCTCTTCACACGGACTTTACTCGGGTTTTTGTCAGCTTACTTACTTTACGCCGCAAACCAGGAGCCGTTCGTAATAATTAACGCGGTAGGAGAGAGCTCTTCAAGGGTAGAGGGAGATGTTTGTAAACCAGCATGAAAACAGATCCCTCGCGGGGGGGATCAGCGGGAGAGGACGGACTTTACTACAGCACAGACACGTGGGGCGGGGGCGGACAAACGGAGGGCACATCCCCGCGGCACCCCGCGCCGGGGGCACGGCGGCCGATGGCGGGGAGAGACGGCGGCCCCGCCCCTCCAGGCCTTCCCGCCGCTTCCCGCCAGGACGGACCCAGGACAGCCCTGCCCATCGCAGCCGTACCCGCTCCTCGGGCCCGCGCCCGGGCCCGACCCCGCCGTGCCCGGGGAAGAGGGGCGTGCGTGCCGTCGCCGCCGCTCAAGCCCCGGGCCGCGGCGAGACGAGACGAGAAGCCCCCGTCGCCTGGCTGCGCCCGGCCGCCTCCGCTGCCCTGCCCTCCCCATGCGCTACCACCCCGGCCTCCTGCCGCCATCCCGACCTCCGCCGGCGCCCGCCACCAGGGGCCCGTCCCCGCCCCACGCTCGCCGCGGGCCGGGCCGGGGGGGTGCAGCCGCGGAGGCCTCCCGCCAGCAGCGGCCGCCGCTCCTCGCGCCGCCCGGCAGGGGCGGGCTCTAGGCCGTACCTCACGGGCTCTGCGGTCATGTCTCCGCTGGCGCTGCTCGGTGCGGCCGGCCGGGCCGGAACCGGGCTCAGGCGCTGAAAGGAAACAAAGCCGTTATTGCCACCATCGCAAGCTCCGCCGCCATCTTATCGGAGGGAGGCTGAGGGAGACCTGCCTCCTGCCGCCTTCCCCCTTCGCCGACTCTCATTGGCTCCTCGCCGCCCTTAGCTATTTTCTCATTGGGCGGCTTCGACGGGGCCTGTTGCTAGGGTCGTTGACGTCACCGTCCCAACCTTCCCCGCTGTGATTGGCTGGAGGAAAGGTTACATCACTGACAGGGGCCTGGCGTCACGCACCGAGTCCCGTGACATCATTTGAAAAGCAAGTGTAGTGAGGGCCGTGGCCGGCAGGGGGCCCCGCAGGGCTGGGCCAGGGCGGGAAGAGACCCAGCAAAGGGCCGCAGCCAGGGCTGGGCTCACCCCGTCCTCCCGCATCAGAGGGCAGCGGCTTGGGGCAGTTCCGCAGCCTGGATTCAATGAGAGGAACGCCGCCCTACCGGCCAGACTCCAGTACCAGCACCACCTCTGTGGGCATCAGCCACAAAACTCAAAGCAGACAGGGCCGTGGAACACAAACTACCCCAGGCCATGGAGCACAAAGCAAGCCCTGGAGGAGAGCTTCCCAAGGGCGAAATAAACCAACACCAAGACACCAAGTCAAGTCTACTGAGGATTACTGAGGCTAAACTTGTGGAACAGCACCCAAGTTGCCGCCAGCTGGAACTTCACTTAAACCCAGTTTTTGCTACAACAGAATTATCTTTTTTTTTTGGTAAATAGAAAATTCTTCAGCTAAGGAAATACATCATTGGCAGCTTTACATAAGTATGCCAAAATAATTCTCCCTCGTTGTACCAGCAGCTTCTACATTCCTTCCAGATGTTAAAAACTGTACGAAAAGAACAGAATAGGAATACATTCTTCTTCAGAGAACGTGCTTTCACCAGAAGGCTCCTGAACTCCACCAGCTGGGGTTTGCACGTAAACTTCCACCTCCCCACGTGACCAATATGGAACAGACCACCAAAACCAAGTCCAGTATCGCACAGAATCTCAAGCAGGTGACAAGCATTCTTCTCTTCTTATAAAGACAGCCAGTTTTGAAAATTAATGTATTTTTATGCAGGAACAACAACAGAAAAAAATGTACCAACTCGCCTGGTTTCATAAAGCAATGTGCAAAATGCAAGAGAAAAAAAATCATGAAAGCCTTGCCATCTTAATATCTATTTCATCCTAAAAGGCAATGGTAACAGAATAAACAGAGTTTACACATCCCAGGGAAATTCTGCAAACTGGTCCAAAAAACACTTTGCTTCAGGATGTAACATTTTACTCCAAGAACTGCATCCTGTACATGCTGAATTCTGGCAATACCAAACAGCAGATTTAATAACAGCTTTGTTAACAAATGCTATGGTTTTAAAAGACCAAAGCATCACCTGCCTTCTAGCTCTATTTTAGAGGGGAAAAAATATAAATCCATGTTAACTGACTGCTACAAATGCCATTAAAAAGTTGCCAAAAGCCACTCGAGAGGTAAATTAAACCGGAAGCATTACCTAATTCTTAGCTCTGCATTAGCACCGCAATAAGAAAACAAAATATCTCTTTTTCCTCTTTAGGATGTTAGTCCATAAAGCAGACACAATCCCTTACTGATTTAGAATAACTACATGCATATATTTATTACTATTACTCTATAATATTTTTTTCTTTTGCTATTTCCTCAGGAGATGAAGTAAAAGTATTTGAAAGCAGTTTAAAATTTTACCAAAACCAAATTTCTTTGCCTCCAATTCTACCTAAAGTTGCACACACAAAAAAAAGAAATCCCATTGTGAGAAAAGGTCAAGATGAAGGAAAAATAGAAATTTTTCCATCTCCCAACAATTACTCCAGAAGACAAAACCTGACACTTATCAGGTTGTCAAAAACCAGATGGTAGAAGTGCAGAGCGATCCGCAGACGGGCAGATCTGGAGCACATCTGTAGAGAAATCTTTTGCACATCGAACATACCTAGAGTTCAGCTTTCCCTTCCCATAGGGACCTACTAACAGCCAGTGCTGGCTGCTCCAAAATACTGCAAAGAATCAGGATTCAGAGCTTAGTTTGCAGACAAACCAAGGGCCACCACAAAGTCTCATCATGGTGATTTTTTTTCCTTTCATAATGATAGTAATTAGTTTTCTTAAGTAGATATTAACCTACTTTTAAGAAAAATGGCTGAAAGACACATATAGTTATCAACTGACGAGAGAGTATTTTAATAACTTTATGTGCTCCTGACCTAGAAATACAAACTACATATACATCTTTTTCAGATTATCATCTGTGATAAAAGTAACACCATCAATCCAGCACAATAAACCACTACACTTAAACCCATTCTATGGGAACGCTCAAGATCTGAGCATTTAAATGGAACAGATTATGTGCTACAAAACTCATTTGTCAGACAAAAAGCATGATAAAAACTGAAAACAGATGACTGCTTACTCAAGAGCCTGGGTTTATTCTTTGGTTTGCTGTTATTCTAGTCCCCTTCATAAAGTTCAAAGTGCTGGTGTGGAATCAGTTGAGTAGTGGTTTGTATTTGATAATTAAAGCTTTTCAGCATGAGAAAGCAGTAGCCATCAAGGTCCAATACAGAAACAAAGCACCAGTACTTTTCCAAATCCTTTGTGAGAATTTATTTCTCAGAGCAGATGAAAACACTTTGAAATTTTAACTTAAAAAAACCCCTATAATCTGATTTCATTAGAAGTGATTTTCTGTTCCAGACTGGGTAATTTTTTAACCCACACTATCAGAAATCATTGCTAGTAATGATGTTATTTGCACAAGTGCCAAGCCAAACACAGCAGATACGGGGCCGAGCAGATTTTCCACCTTATTGGAGGACTAAGCAGCTCTGCTCACGACAACCACGTGCTTATGAAGCATCTCTGTTAAAGGTTTAACTGCAGGAACATCTACTGGGCACCACCATGAAGCGACACGGCGCGTGCTGAACACTAGGATGGTTTGAAGACAGGAGCTTCCAGGAAATCTTGGATAACACTAAGCATCATCTTGATTAGTCCAATTAGATTTACTACCTTGCCTTGGGCTTAGCTCAGAGAACACCCTAAATCATTTCTAGCTATTATTCCAAATATACCACAGCCCCTTCTCAAAAGCAGAAAAAGCAGCAATCTTTGAGACCAGCCACGTTAACAAAGCCACGCAGTCCATTTTCAGCTACAGAATATACCATTTCCACTTTGTATTACAGCAAGTGCCCTCAAAAGGTGAGCTTTTAAGGTACTTCTGAGCTGTTTAGTGACTCCCTTTCTAAAGCAGATGGCCTCATCGAACTCCCAGTTTGAGCATAGCAGTTCTCAAATGCATTGCCTCTTCCACCCTTGTTCTGATGGTTCAGAACTCTATTATGCTAACTGGTTAGTGACATGCACGTGCCAGGGGTCCCAAAGAATCACTCTGGGTACTAATTATAGCTGGCTATTACCTCTCAATTGCTGCACAAGTCTAATCTTTCCAGAACTGCATCCTCCCTAAATCTGCTACAGGTCCTTGCAAGCACTCAGTCTTCTTTTGCTCCACCATCACACTTGTTCCCTCCTCCATGCGCTTCAATTTCAGCCTAGAGAGTAGAAAAACTGTTGAGAAAAGTCAGCATTATTTGCATTTCATATGTCAGCACATTAAAAAAAAAAAGAGGAAAGTCTGAAACTCAACATCTATACCACCCTAAGTGGAAGGCCAACACATCTCCAGCATCCAGCAGCGTAACGTCCAACTGCTTTAAAATCAAGTCAATATAGGATTAGATGCTTTTTAGAGGGACAGAATAAATAATGCACCATGGCAGAAAAACTAGAAACCAGTCAAAGTTTAAGAAAAACCATTAGAATGAGACAAAGCCACTTTCACCTGCACCCCTAATGTCTGAAGTACAACCAATCTAAAAGCTTATGGGAAGCACTGTACCAACAGGGCAGGAAAATAAGCAACGGGTACAGCAGCCCAGGCAAATCAGCAGTGCTAACTAAATTCCACCTCCATAAATGTTATTAGTTGATCTGTCTAGGACTCCAGGAAGCTAAGATTTTCACCTCAGGGCATCTAAGTAAAAACCCTGCAATATTTATGCAATTATTTGGCTACAGAACACCCCTGTATTGACATTTTAGGGTGTAGTTTCCCACGTAAACACATATAGGCTGCTAATCTAGTCTACTCAGGTTATTTAGTACATACAGACATTTTTATTAACATCTTGAAGCAATAATGGAAGAATAAAGATTTGGTTTGTTTTATCTTCAAGTTCAAAAGACACAGAAGCATAGATTAGACTAAAAAATTTTATTGAAACGTGTCCAAAAATCCAGTCAGGCACACAATTTACCCATTCCACTAAACCTTGTCACTCTGTACGGCATAGAAACAAGTTGAAACAGCAAACAACTAAATTAGTGAAGTTAAGGCACTTGAGATGTGTGTTAATTTAGCAAAATTGCATAAGAATAACATTCTATTTTGAATGATACAGTCCTTTTGGAGATTCCATCTAAAGCATCCAAATTCTGTAACCCCTTGAGACGGGGGAGAGGCAGAAGCAGGAGACAAAAGTCTCATCATATTTTCCTCTGGTTAGTAACCCCCAAGATCGCCACAGCCTACAAAAGGAAGCATTACTGAATCAGGCTGCATGATTTCTTTAGTACAGGTGCTGAACTACACACCCGTTTGGGCTGAGGCACAAAGTCTTCACTCAAGAATCCTTAAGGCAAAGAAAGTATCTTTGTGAGGCAAGAGAACAAGAGGGAGAAAGCAACAGGCACACTCATTCAATTTTAAGGCTAACAAATCTTTCCTGGGATAACAACATTTATCTTGGGATTAGGTCTCTCTGCACACTCCCATATCCTCCCCAAGGACAACAATGTGGAGAAAACAAATGGAGAATGCAAGAACTTACACAGTGACCAAAAAATCTGATAGCTGTTGGTTTGTCAGGGCTCTGAGCAGTAACTTGGAAGCCAGTCAGTAACGTTTAACTCATGCTACAGGTAGCTGGTTACCTTTGTTTGCGTTTGTATTTTTGAGTGTGTTGGTCAGCGTAAGAATAATTTTTTTTTTCCATCTCTGAGCCAACGTTTACAACTTAAAACGTTTCAGTTTCAGCATTTGGCAAAGAAAGTTTATAATGAATAATTGAATTAATAGCTCAGTTCTACCTGTTGAAAATTCTCCCTTCATCTGTGAAACAACCTCTTGGCATCATACAGCAATTACGTACTCATCTCAAAAATGAGACACAGCTCTAAGACATCCACATTCCACACTGGAATTTGGAGTATGCTCCAAGGGTGGCACACAGATCAAAGGAGAAGATTTCCAGGTACGTGAAGATGTTTTCTCAAGAGTAAAAAGGCATGACAGAGAAGCTATTGCCACCTGCTATGCCCAAACAGGAAATACAGTGATAAATATTTGAGGGAAAAAGAAATACATGGAAATGAGATTATCCAACTGAATTTAAAGTACTGTTTCTAGTTAAGTCTACGGAAATGTAGCTCTAAACATTAAGTTCTGAATTTCACTAGAAGCAGAGTTGTTTTAAGAAGATGTAAAGCTTATAACAAAGAGATTGCATCTTAATACTCTGCATCCTTCAGAGCAAATTCCTTGTTATATTTAAGGCACTACACGTCATCTTTGGTTCAGTGTTTAACTATCTCGTTCAGTGTAAAGAGAGGTAGCACGAACCATACGCATTTAGCTCTTCAATTCCATCACGTGCAATTTCAGTCACAACTTTTCTGATGTTACAGATTTCTGGAATCCTTTAACTCATTAGGAAACTGCAAGAACAAAATAATAAATGCTCATTAATTATGTAAGAAACAAAGTGTCCAACATTCCCCTTAACTTTCACATATGCCAAGAAAAAAACAAAACAGAATGAGAAGCTGGGCCTGATGCAATTATGACATAACCACAGGGAATAAGTTCAGCTTTCTTCTGGTCTTGAGAAAAGTCCTCGTGAAATAATAAGTTTTATTATTTAGGTATTTTTAAATAAAAACTGACTTATCAGAACAGGATAATATTTTCCTATGGGATTAACCTTCCAGGCAAATTGAACTCTTTGCAGAGGCTGAGGTGATTAGAAGCTTGTCCCTCAATGTGTATTTTTTTTTCCTTCAAAATGCATAAAACCTTGTAAAAACATACAAGATAGCTATACTGGTCATATATATATAGAGAGCAGTCAGTAACATTAGACTTTTTACAGAGGCAGTCCCAAAGTGTATGCAGTTTTAAAGCACCAGCCACTGTCCTTGTTCTCACAATAAGGATCAATAAACACATGTATGAATATGGAGGAAGAAAAGAGTAGGGAAAAAAAAAAAGGACACTTTTCAGTATAAATTGGCTGAGATCTCTATAAAAATAGAAATATTTTTATTTCTGGAGATTATATCAACCAATATTGCCACTCTGAGAATCAAGCAGAGTATTTTTACAAGAGTATTATCCCACCAAATTAGATTACAGGAAACAGGCCCTTTGCCTATTTCTCTATTTTAGTTTATATTAATATTACCAGACAAGGAAATACCAGGAATAGTGTCATTCATCCTACAGTCCAGATGAAAAAAAATAAAAAAACCCAGCCAACCAACACCAACTTCTAGCATCACACTTGAGATCTTTAAGTTCTCATTTGTGTTTACCCATTTCCTTCAGAAAAGCCTACGGTGTTGTAGCTGTATTGCAAAACACAGGAAAATAATGACTAAAGCAGAAAGAGAAAAGGAAAAAGAAAGAAAAAAGACAGACATACCTGTATGGGTAGCCATGGTATTTAGATCTGAAGACAGACAGCAACCAGCTGAAGAATAACACCACCAAGCCGATGCCAGCGATACACATAACTGCAAGAGATGCAGAGTAAGATTCTGGTAATGGGACAGCTGTCCCCAAAAAACACCAGTGACTGGGGTTTTCAAAAGCATTCTGTGATATTTATAGATTTGGTCAGATGAGATCTGGCTGTTAGAGTCACGGCGAAGAACTAAACATCAATTTTCTTTCAAATTCCTACTGTAAATCAATTTTATACCATTAAGAGAAACTAAGTCCCTTCATCTTGCCCTTACTAGCAAAATGCTGCAAAGCATCTTTGTAGCTCCCCAGCTCCTAAAAGGGCTTTGAGTTTTATCTTATGGTTTGCTGAGCGACTCCAAACAATGCTGAAGAAATGAACTGTTCCCTTTTGCTTAGGGGAAGGAAGTACAGAAAAACCCATGGTGCAAAACCATTTCTATCAACTGTTGGATCATCAAATCTTTTCAGTAAAGGGAAAGGTCTTAGTACTTACTTTTTCTTTTACCTACATCCATGTCAGAAGTAGCAGCTTCGTGGAGGAGAACCATTCCTAAAGTAACACCACCATCTACAAACACTGTTTAAGGCTAAATCAACAACATACAATAGATTCAATACAACACACTCATTCCTAATCTCAGAAATTCAGCTCCCACACCATGAGTGAGGGACTAAAACTCATTGGGGGGGGGGAAAAAAAAGAAAAAAACCACCACACCTCATCTATTCCACTGGAAAATCCCCAAAAGAATTCAGCTGCTGCATTTTACTCAGTTAATAGTATGAATAATGAAATATTTAGTCTAACAGATTATCATTTAAGTAGCAGTATTTCAGTTTTTTCTAATTCTTCAATTAAAAAAAAAAGCACAAACACAAAAGCTCATAAAATTAAAGAAGCTCAGACAACTTAAAAGGCCTGAGATCTTCAAAGAATGACTCTGCATAATAGTGGATCTAGTGGAACAAAAGACAGAATTCCCAAAGATTTTGTTCTATTTCACCAACCATCCTCCAGAAGTGAGAAATGCTTATCACAGACTGCAATGGAGCTGTTCTAAAATCTTCTATTTCAGATGCAGTTTACCTTCAGCACAAGAGAAAAATTACTTCAACCTCTAGGAACCTTACACCAGCTTCTACCATACTAAATGTCTCCAGCAACTGGTAGATTGGGTTCACAATACGATGGATGGGTAGCAAAACCACAAATAAATATCAACAAAAACTTTCTAGGTTGAATTTGACTGAGTGCACCAGAAGTATAGTAATAACCAGGAAGAGATCAGAAGTCCCCCTCCAAATAGATGTTTTAGGTGTAAAAAAAATAATCTCTGGTAATGAATACACAGGAAAAAAAAAAGGTTTTTTTTAACACCAACATATTTAAACATCAATTGCTTACTTTGTATCATTTTATTACAAAAACACCAATGCATCCCTTGCTGAAATTGGGGATTTGCATAGATAAATGAAGAAGAGAAAACATAGAAATTAGCAGAAGTCACTCTGTTAAAGAACATCACTGTTGCAACAGAATGTATTTGTTAATCCTTCTCAAGCAGTGAAGAGGACAGATACTTCAAATGAAGTTTTAAATGAAGTCTGTATTAAGTCTGCTTTACTGTATACATGTCTGCTATAAAATGTGAACAATTTGGGACTGTGAAGCTGCAGGAAAAAAAAAATCCTGAATAAAAGATAAGAGAATGCATAGGCTGACCCAGGTGATGAGACAAGGAAGAAAATCTTGAGTCAGAGATGACTAAAGTTACAGGTGATGGATCAAAACCATACACGTGGTTAACAAAAGAAAAGGACACTGAATTTTAGAGTATTCTTATGACCCCAAAGAAATATTTTTATATAAATGAGAAAGGCAAAAGCTCTCAAGGTGCAGGTTTCCACTTGCCTTTCTTGATGGCATAACACTGGCACAGAAAAATCCTGACTCGTTAGCATGAACGAGTGGCAAGATTAAAAGTAAAGGTAAGCAAGAAAAAAAAATCCAAGTAGTATCAGTAACAGAGGGAGGAATTCAACACCAAATCAAGACCTAAGTGAGACTGAAAAGGTAAGCAACATGCACAGAACACCGGGGACTATTCCTGAAGAATCTTAGGATTCCATAAATATCCTCATCTCTAACTCATCTCTCCTCATTCAGTCATTAAGCAAGGAAGAAGGTGGTGAGACAGCAAAAAGCATTTTTCTATTCAATTTGAAGACCACTGGCATTGAAAAAGCATAGCTGTCAACACAAAATCTTTACAGACTTCACCATCAGTGTTAGGTGCCTTACAAGCCTCACAAAGTACTCGCAGAGGAAAGGGAGCAGCAGAAGCTAACGGAAAAATCATCACCAACCGCACGCTTCTCAGTAGGAAGGATACTGAACAGAAGAACAATGTGTGTTTCTGCCACGAATTGGGCTTGGCTGCTCCCATGGATATAGTTCTGCAAGAGACAAAGAGTAATTGAATGGAGAAAAGACTGGAATTAACTTTGACATGATTAACAACAGCTACAGGGCTTGGAACAATCTCTTTCGGGAGACAGAAGTTCTGCATCTGACCGTTGACTTTGAGGGGAGAGCTGCGTCAGCATCAAAAATCCTTCTATTAACACACACAATCAACCCAAAGTACCATTCAGGTAAGTGCAAGTGTAGCTACAACCTCCACAGTCCAGATCCCCTGTTCAGCAGGGCAAAATTTCCTAATTATACCCTCCTGCACCCACTGTGATCCAACTCTGACTCACTCAGTCCCTGACTTAAATTCTTAGGCTACATACATTGCTCCTCAACTTAGGGACAGCCTCCTGAATCTGCATGTTAACCAACCCTACTCGGCTCCAGAAGCAAGCAAATAGTTTGGGTTACTCTGCACACTATCCTCTCTACCCTAGAGCATTATGTTAGTACCTTCTTAGCTTTCTGGGATTACCAGAATCATCAAAGTTTCCCCACACTAAAAGACCTTGAACTGTCTAGGTATTAACACAAGGAAAATAATCTCCAGGGTAACCAGTACATCCTGTTTCCAGCTCAGCACCATCCATAAGTCTAATGCTTGACTGCATGGAAAGCACTTAGAGCAGTTTCTAGCAAGAAACTGAAAATGTGGCTAGAGAGTAAATTAATATTTTTCATCTGATTAAACACTCTTTCAAGAAAAAGCTTCTTACTGAGCACAGAAGACAATACACCTACAAAGCCCCTAAAACATTACAGAATTAGTGCCACCTTTCTTACAAAATTAATGGATCATTGAACAAAAGACCGTATCAGAATGGAATGCTCTGTAACCTTGAAGTTATCACACAGCAATTACACAACAGAGCACACTTGATTTGGATTAAGATTGGTATTTTGTGATTTCTTAGTAGTAAATTAAGAGTTTGCAAACAGAGTCTCATCGTCTGTTTGAGCCGAGAAAGGGATAAAGTCTAAATCTTGACTGGAACTCTTAACACTTCTGTTACACAGAAAACAGACTCCCTCTTCAAAATATGCCCTTAAAAGAGAAGACAGATCCTCTCTGAACTAATCAACAGCTCTCTAATTTGCCTGGCTCACTGCAGGAGAGGTTGGCTTTGCTGACTTACAGTGAAAGAAGCCAAGAATAGAATCTGCCCTCTGACTCTGCCCTCTTTTAGCATCAGTCTTATTCTGTAGAAATAGGAAAGAAAACAAAGAAAGGACTTACCACTTGTCCCGTGTGGGGATTCTTATGAGCATAGGGTGGACCTCTAATGTGGTTCCACATCTGGCCTGATGTCATTGCTAACACAAAACACTGGAAAGAAAACAAAACAAAAACTAAACAAAAAAACCCAACACTAATAAGGATTTTTTTTAGCTGATTTCTTTTCAGTTTCTACCAAAATGTACTGGTTTGGAATATAACCTTAGGCCAGACTTTTGTCTTGCAGACAAATAAAAGCTAAGACATCTACCCAAGTACTAACCGAGTTGAAAAGACCGAGAGCAGACAACATTCTCAGACTATCATAAAACTAAACACACCTCATTTTCCTCTACCAGGTTTAAACATCTTTAAACACAAAACCTTTTCAAGACTCAAATTGCTACAAACCTCCTGACAACAGACAGCCACGAGCTATAGTTACTCACCAAAGCAGCAAGTGCCCAGCCAGTTTTGTTATACAGGAAATCCAGGTTGCTTCCACGCAAATACACGAGGCCTCCGATGACAGCCAGAAGCAGCCCCAACATCAATGGACCAGCATAGTTTGGTGGCCTTATCACACGGATCTAAACAGAGGATATTTAAATTGTTTTCCTTCAGGGGGATTACTGATTATACCCATGCTCATGCTAATAAACCCCATGATATATTAGAGTGGGGGAAAAATATCAACACACGCACAAAAAGTTTCTATATAATAAATCTGATTTGGAAAGTAAGTATTGCTTCTGCCCTTGATAATTTAAGTTCAGTTTTATACATCTTCACCCTACCTAATCATTTTATGCCTGCTTTTCTTCCATAGGAACAGAGGAGAGAGGAGGAAGGAAATGAGTTCTCTCTATCAAATACAGAACAACACAAACTACTATGACCCAGAACGTAAGGAAACTTAAGATGATGTAGTCCCGTGGCAAACTAGATTTTGTAGACAAAAACTACTTAAGAGTATCTGAGAACAAATTGTGCTCCACAGGACACAACTGACATATTTCACAGCTGGAATTACATCATAAGGGAGCTCTGCAGAGGTGGTGGTGGAGAAAAGTCTCTATATACTTACATTGACATCGGTCCTGTCGGCCACCCAACGAGCAAGCTGTTCAGCTGCAAAGCCACGCACCTGAAGTTCATACGTGTCACCCCGTTTAGGTTTCCCTTTGGCTGGAAAGTTAATGAAGGTTGGAGCAGAATTCATGTTTAGCTGCATTTAGAAAATTCCAGAGAAGATACAGCACTGTGAGAGGTCAGATTTGCAACATTATTCTATTTCTAACTTGAGACGTCACTATATCAGTCAGGAAAAGTAACTGCTCAAATAGATTTCACTGACAACAGATAAAGTAATGACAGCACAGAGTAGTTTGCATTTCTGTATTTCAAAAGTGCAATCAATATACTCCTGCAATTACCCTTTTGTGTTCCAGGCTCTCCTCCTCTTTTAGTATTGAACAACGACATTTTTTTACCTCTGTCACCAACTGTCTTAAAAAACCAAGTATTACTTCTGAGTAGGCTTTGGTTTGTTTTGTTTTTAAACACAATTCAGGATGCTTTCTCAAGTGACTTTTACCTAAAGCAGGAGCCCCTAGGTACTGGCCATAAATCTCCTCTAACTTGGTGCACTCTTGGGAGTGTGACACTGGTGTTTTCTATCTTGCCTCGTCATGCACCACAGAAGTATCCCATCCACTTTGGAACTGAAGTCTTGTATCCCACGATCCTTAGAAACCCGGATGTAACACAATGACTTATTCCCCAGCTTCTGGCTCTTCAGGAGGTTATGTTTGGTGTAGCTCATGGAAAGCATTTAGATCCAAATTTGAACTCTGAATTTACAACAGGAATCTTTTAGGTGTGTAAATAAATAAGTTACCAAAGAATAAAAAATGCCAACAGACTTTAATCTTTCCTAGTTTGATATTTCATTACAACTAAATAGGACAACTTTTCTACTTCAGTTACTGGAACTGATCAGCATTCCTCGAGGAATGCCAGATCTTGGATCCTTGGTTTTGAGTGGAGATTTTGCCTCCTCATGGTTTTTCATGCCTGCTTTAGCTCCCCTTGTTCAGCAGGAAAACTGGAGTGCCAGTGACTTGCAAAAAAGTCAAACTTACAAACTAGTCAAACTAGCTTGTTCTGCATCTAATACAGATTTAAAATAACAGGCAAGTTTCAGATTTAACCTGGGTGCACTTTATAGCTGTATTTTTTTAGCTTAGAATTCCTGTAACAGGCAAAAAACCCCACCTTTGACTGTGGACATGGGTTTTGTAGTAAACCAGGAGCAAATATGCAATGATTGTACTCTGGCATTTGGTGGTACTCAGATCTCTAGCTACTGATTCAAGTGATTCAGAGCAGTTAAGAGGAGATTATAATCATGTAAATAAAAGTAGTTGTTCATGAAATGCAGTTCTTTCTTTTCCTAACACTGTTTTTTCCTATAAAATTTCAGGGGGTTTGAATCTGTTTCTTCTCTAAGTACTACTTTTGGAAAAGAAATCTGAAAAATATGAATATAAATTATGATCTATAAAGCTCATAGCTTGATAAATTAATTTTTGATGTAACGTTATAGGAAAAGTTAACAATAAAATAAATTTTTTTCCACTTCTCCAGTCCAAAAGCTTCCATTTAATTAAATACCATTTCCTAAATTGTATACCCTTTATTTAAAGTGTCTCCAAAAAAATAGTTAAGATTTACAAAACTATAACAAACTATGTGATCTACAACTGCAAGAGTACATGGAACATTCTTAAACATTTAAACAGGTTATATAATGTTGTTGGGAGAGCAAAATGACAGGCTACCTGAAAAGAATTAAGTTAACCCACCCTGAAAGCCTGAACTCTCATACTCTAAAGATTGTTAGAGCTGCTCTTAATGACACTGGTGTTTTCTATCTTGCCTTGTCATGCACCACAGAAGTATCCCATTAAGAATTACACTCCAGGTTATTGCAGGAGACAAACACAGAAAAAACAAGGCAGAGAAGGCAAATTCACTCTTAGTGCCTATTCCAGATTTGTCAGTTAATATTACTGCCAACATGCTCCCGCCCTCTGCTCTTCTCATTTCTTCTGAGAGCAGCAACTTTAAGCTTTTTAATTATTTAACCATTCTAACACTAAAATTTGGTTTATGTCTTTATCTTCTTGCCCTCAGTGTCCAAAACCAGAGTTAAAAATAATGTTAGAAGAGGAAAGAAAAAAAAAAGAGAAGACATTACCATCTGAAATACATCTGAGCCTTCATCAAAATCTACCATTGCAAAAAATATCTTATTGGTAAATGCACTAGAATATCGCCAGGAGTTTGCCAGAATCTGGTATTCCTCATCAGCTTGCCTGTAAAACACACAGAGCAAGGTGCTGTAGCATAAGTGCATCCAGAACACCACTGATAAAACCACCCAGGGAGCTGCAGCCACCCACCCCCTTAATGGGTGCATCCCACACATCTCTACCTGAATTGTCTATTGTTAAAGTTTAAGGCCAGACACTCATCTAACAATCAAGTTATTTGGAACTGCTGGGCTTTTTTTTTTTTTTCCCCCAATGCAAGGGCAAGTTTTGTCAAGTCTACAAGCACAAGCAGCAGTAATTTCTAATTGAAATTTGAAATGGAACCCAGCAGCTCAGGATTTGCTGAGTCCACAGAGCACCTAAAGGAGCATAGGTGTGCCCTCTTTTCCATGTCAGAGGATGGGAAAACAATTAATTCCAACTAATTAGGTATAAAAATCATCTTTGCAGACCTCCACAATAACATGTGAAAGCCATGATATGGCTAAGGGTCCAGTATATTATAGCAGTAAATAAATAAGCACCAATCAACAGATTAATTAACAGCAATTTTTAGACTGCACGGGCAGCGCTAATTCTGCAAACATTTCTTCAGCAGCTCAGGGAAGCTGAGTTTGCATCCTATCCTTCTCCAGAAGCCTGTCAGTGTGCCTATTGTTTCTGCAAAGCAGCAATTATTTTAAGAGGGAGATAAATAATTAAAGATCACGCTGTTTTCTCACATACATATTACACATAAATTCCCCCACATTTCATTTCAAAGATGAACCTCCTGTAACACTCTCAAGTACATTCCTCCCACGTACATACTCTTCAATTTAATTTCATGCAAAGCATATGATGACTTCCAAGTTCTGATTTAGGATTAAAATCAGCTCATACTTGCACACAACACACTGTCTGTGAGGCTGAAGAGCAGTGAACATCACGATCACCGAGTAATTTCTGGGTGGTGCCTTCACAAGGCGTCGAAATTTGTCGCCGTTCATTCGAATAACGGATCTTTTACTCGCCCACTCCATGAGCTGGTTCACTTTTTCTGACAACACCATCTGAAAATAAAGTCAGAGAAACACCACTGAGCTTTTGATTGACATTCCACCCCCCTCCAATCTCACAGCAGGGGTTTGAAGGTTTTTAGATTTGAGGTAACAAACAACTGCACTGGATTTCCCAAGAACACCGACCGCGTGATGCGATACTTCCTTAGGATTCTTGAGGGCGACCACAGATCCTTTTGATGGCCATGTTAATATTATTCATTTACTTTAACCACCTGGTAATTACACACCCTTTAAGGGCTTAGTACTACACGTGCAGGTGAAGACTCTCAGCTCTCCAGTGCATTCTCACGTTGCTGATTATAAGATTTCTTTTAGATGCACAAACTGCCCCAAATGACTCCACAGGGCTTCGCTGACACAAAGCACTGTGGAACCGAGTTCAACATTTCATTTTCAGTCTTGCTGGATAAAAAGAAACCCAACAACGTGATTTAGTACATACTGGCAGAACTCGGGAGGGCACGAAGCTCTGCTCTAAAAATGAGACAGCTTTATGATAGTATACAAAACACCACGAGATAAATGACAAACCCCAAAGCGTTTTATTAATTATAAATTACTACTCTACTTACAGACACACTGCTTCGGGTAAATACCTGAGGGTAAAGAATAAACTCTTCTTTACCAGACAACTGACACAAGTACAGAGGGGTCTTTTCAAACCCGAGGACTCAAGAGTGTGAAAATAAGAAACACCTTTGTGGTTACAACCAAGTTCCACCCACCCTGACCCTCCAAATGCCCTACAGTAGGAAGGCAACGCTCTTACACTGCTTTTTATAACAACCTGGAATGAAGAACACCCGAAAATAAAATTAAAAAATCAGCATTGCGTGGTTCTAAAAGGACAGCTGCTCCGCTCGGCTTTTCCTCCGAGCCCGGCCGGTGCCGCCCTGGACAGCCGGGCCTCAAACTGTCCCGTGGGCGACCCCGGGTCTGCGGCCTGGCCGGCCCGGCCCGCCCCCACCCTCAGCCTCCCCGGTGCTCGGCGCCGGACAAACTTAGCGCAGGCCAGCGCCCGCGGGAACCCGCCCCAGCTCTGCTCTGCCCTTCCCCGCTCCGCCACCCGGCCCGGAGAGAGGGAGGGGAAGCTCCCGGCGAGGCCTCACCTCCTTCCGCTTCTGCCCCACGGCCCCCGGCCCGCCCCAGGCCGCCAGCAGCAGCAGCACCAGCAACGGCACCGCCGCCATGACCGCCCCGCTCCCCGGCCTCGCGCCCATTGGCGGGCGCCGACCCACCGGCAGCGCGGCGCCGCCCACGCGCTTTTTTCCTATTGGTGGCGGCGCCGGCCCGCCACTCGCCGCCGGCTTCCCATTCGTTGAGGTTGCCCCCAGCACGGGCTGCCGCTCGCCCATAGGAGCGCGACAAGCTGGAGCCGTTCGATTGGCGGAGCTCTCGAGTAGAGGGCGGGACGTTCCGCGCTGCGCTGAGGCGGGACCGAGCCCCTATGTGGTGGCAGCAGGCGGCGGGGCTCGCTTCGTTCCCTCCTCTGTCCCCACCGTTTACGGACACACCCCTGCTTTCCTCAGCACTTAGCGGCCCATTAAACATTGCACACCGGTTCCAAAATTTGGCCGACAGCCGGCGGGATATCAGCCAGCGTGTGCCCAGGTGGCCAAGAAGGCCAACCTGTATCTGGGCTTGTGTCAGCGTTAGGGTGGCCAGCAGGACCAGGGCAGGGATCGTCCCCCTGCACTGGGCACTGGGGAGGCTTCTTCTCGAGTCCTGGGTTCACTTTTGGACCCTTCACTCCCAGAAGAACATTGAGAGGCTGGAGCGTGGCCAGAGAAGGGCAACGGAGCTGGGGAAGGGGCTGGAGCACAAGGGTGGTGAGGAGCAGCTGAGGGACCTGGGCTTGTTCAGCCTGCAGCAAAGGAGGCTCAGGGGAGACCCCCTGGCTCTCATCAGCTCCCTGACAGGAGGCTGCAGACAGGGCAGGTCGGGCTCTTCTCCCAGGGAACAAGTAATAAGAGGTAACAGCGTTAAGTTGTGCCAGGGGAAGTTTAGGTTGGACACAAGGAACAATTTCTTTCCTCCAGGGTTGTCCAGGCCTGGCCCAGGCTGCCCAGGGCAGTGGTGGAGTCCCCATGATCCCTGGAGGGGCTTCAAAGCTGTGGTGCTGAGGGACACTGTTCAGTGGTCTCTTGGCAGTGCTGTGTTAACAGTTGGACTTGATGATCTTAAATGTCTTTTCAAATTAGAATAATTCTCTGATTATCTTATCCTAACGGCTGCACAGCATTGCCAGGCTGCCAGAGCTCCCCTCACCACACTGAGGGGCGAGGCCTCGCACTGGTAAGCCCAGAGAAACCAGAAAAGCCATCGAGAATAAAACTCTAAGGAATTTGTTAGCTTCCCCAAAGGCGTATGCTTGTTTAATTTTATACACGCGCTTATGTTGCTGGGTAGTGTATTAAAATGATTGTTAGAATCACGAAGACACTCGGGAAATCCTCAGCTGGTGTCTTAACGCGATACAGGCGTTTACAAGTGTAAATGCCACAGAAAAATGGGATTTTACTCACATTTTATTATTCCTCTATTTGGGGGTGTGTACACTGGGGGAATTATTCCTAGCGCCGTAAGCCTCGCTGCAATTTCTATTTGGACTAAGCTCTATGGCTTGAGCTTTTTACACGGGCTTTATATGAATGTAAATTCACCGAGAAAGAATTAATAAGGAAAAAAACACAACCCAAAAAAGTGGTGTCAGAAGTGGGATTCGAACCCACGCCTCCATACGGAGACCAGAACACCCAACCCGCTATGGGAAAGCGCGGAACGCCTTGAGTCTGGCGCCTTAGACCACTCGGCCATCCTGACACTGCGAGTACAGCCACCGCTGAGAACCCCTTATCGGTGTCTCAGGCCTCTCCCGCCTCCCCGTTCTCCCCGGCCTTTCGTGGACAGCCTTTCCGAGGCGGTGCAGCGGAGAGGAGCCCTCGCCTCTCTCCTGCCTGCAGAGCTTCCCCCGCTGCCGCAGCGAGGAGGCACCGTTCCTGCGCGGTAACGCGCGGCTGCATTACCCACAGGGCTCCGCTCAGGGACGCGGCGCCGCCGCTACTTCCGGCGCCACCATTTTGTTTTTCACCGCTCGCCAAGGGTACCAGCGCCCCGCCGGCGGTACTGTCCTGCCCCGCTTGTCACCATGTTCCCTGTGGCCAGAGCTGCTCTGAACCTCACCGGTAGGAAGGAGAAGGCTCTCTGGGGTGTGCTGGGGGTGCTTCTCGGGAGCGGGCGTTTTCCTCAAGGGGGCTGCCCCCGGTTTCTTGCCTTTCCCTGTGAGGAGTGTCCCGGGGGTGCGTTGTGAGGGCAGCTGAGGGGCTGCGGGCGGCTCTCTCGGCGTCCCGCCTGTGCTGCCTTTCCCCCCCCCGATCTTTCCTTCTTTTTTATCTCCTAATTGCTTTTGAGCGGACTATGGTTTCCTTTCCTCGGTGCTTTTTCCTTGGTGGTAACTAAAGGCACATCCAGGTCTGGCAGCCTGAGGTGGTGAGATGTAGCCCTTAAACTCCCGTCATCTCTGCAGTGACAGGCTCCCCAGTGCTTCACCCGGGCCTCAGATCTGGTCCTGCTTCGTGATGTGCTTAGCCCGACGTGCCTGCTCCTAAAATAGATGTGTTTATCGGAGTTTCTTTTGGTAGACTTAAGTTTCTTTTCTTTTTTTTTTTTTCCTGTTTAGAAAAAGATTTGTCAGCCTCATAGAGTGTGCCAGGGATGTAGTAGCATTATGGGTATTGCCATCATCTTCTCACAGCATATCAGGGGTTGGAAGGGACTTCAAGAGATCGTCCAGTCCAACCCCCCTGCCAGAGCAGAATCACCTCCATCAGGTCACACAGGATCACACTGTCTGGGTG
>JANIJG010013155.1:5547-18078 GCA_024611175.1 Megaceryle torquata | reverse complement strand
TGTTCTCCTTCTCACCTGTTATGTGACTCTGATAGAAGTATGTCTACAGTGTAATCCAGGGGACACTCGAGGATTTTTGACAGAGAAGACACAGGAGAACTGCACACTCACTGTGTTGGACAGACAGTCTGGTCCCCAAACCAAAGGTCAGCTTGTTGTACGTGGAGACATAATCTCACAGCCTTTCCTTTCATAACAAAAAGCCCAGCAAGCCACATCAGAAGCAGTTCCTCTCCCCAAGACTTTCCCCAGCCAAGCAAGGGACAGGTTAAAACAGACTCAGTGTCTTTCTCCTGCAGCTCTGACTTCTCTTTTATGGGCTTCAGCTGGATAACAGATGGAATGCAGCAAGATGAGACAACATGAAGTGGAAGCGCAGGAGAAGAAAACATACCTGGTAGAACATGCAGCTTCGTCCCAGTCCCAAACTGGACTTGTCCTGCAACGTTGGTCACACAGTGCTACAGAGTCTAACAAGAACCCAAGGCTCAGTCTGAGTCCCTTCCCCTCTGGTCTGCTTCAGAAAGCAGAGAGACAAGCCTGTTGGACAGGGGATGGCATCTGCCTTGGGAACTTGAACCCAGAGAGGAGGGAAAGAGTAAAACTCAGGGATGACTCTCTCTGGCTGGTTGGATGATACCAGACCTTGACTGGCACCAGGACTGTTCAGGAGAGAGTGTCAAAATGTCTTGGACTTGATTTCTGCAAAAGAAAAAAGCTCACTCTTTTTACAGTTTTTTCAGTTTTGCAACAGCATCAGATTTCCATGAGAGCTGTGTTTACTTTTCCTCTCCTGTTTTCTTTTCCCATGCTGTTGCTGGTGCACAGCCTGAAGATAAATTTGTCCAGGGATACTCTAAGACACATCATTTACCCACTTGCTTGGCTAGACAGTGACTTGTGTCCCTGGGGCAAAGGTGAACTTGAGGCTGTTGTCACAACAGCAGAGCACTTCACAGAAACCCAGAGGTTTAGCTCCTAGCTGGCAACACCTCCACCAGTGGGGCTGCGATGGCAGCCTCTTTGCCTTCACCCTGTGCAAGTGGTATGCTCACACCTATGTGGAAACCTGCTTCTTTTCTGCAGAGTGTGTCAGTGGTGGGCCAGATCACTTGCTCAGGTTTTCATAGAATTATAGAATCATCTAGGTTGGAAGAGACCTTCATCATCATTGAGTCCAAACAATAATCCTACCCTACATGTCCTCTGCTAAATCATGACCCTAAGCAGCATATCTACAGAACTTTTAAACATAGCCAGAGATTATGATTCAATCACTTCACTGTGAAAGGGAAGGGTGAGGATCTTTCCACTTCTGTCTCTCTGCTCAGCCATAATAGGTTATTACTTTCAGAGTCTACCCCTTATCCAAGCTCCTAGTACCCTGAAGTACCACGTCCAGAGCTTGTTTCCCCAGATAGTAGAAACTGTCCATTTAGAAACACTTTTAAGCATGAGAGCCCCTTGAAATAGCACCTATGTTCTTCTTCCCTTGTGAAAGGTGACACAGATAGAAGTACATCTACAGGGCGCTCCAGTGAACAGTGAAGGCCTTTAGACAAAGGACACACAGGAAAGCTGCACACTCACTGATTTGGATGGACAGTCTGGTCCCTGAGCCAAAGGTCAGCTTGTTGTAAGCGGAGCCATAATCTCACAGCATTTCCTTCCATAACAAAAAGCCCCAAAAGTGACTTTAGAAGCAGAAACTCTCCCATCAGTTTTGTCCAGCCATGACAAGCCCAGGAGTGTCAGCAATTCTTTCCACTGCATCTCCAACCCACTGGAATGCACTGGCATGGGACAGCCACCCCACGGGGCATCTGGGACACTTGGAAGCAAGTATGTAGCCACTTTGACCTTCTCAGACAAACTGAGAGCAAGGGTTATTTTGGACCAAGCTGGCACATTCTCCTAATGCAAAGTCCATCAATAGATATGGTCACACATACATGAACAAACGCCCAGCCATGCTGCTGCTCTCAAACACCCCAAGAAATGCATCAGAGAACACAGAAAGCAGAGGATTAGTGTTGGACTTACGTGGCCTAACAGTGAGTCTCGTTCCAGAGCCAAAGACAACGTTAGATCCTGTGCTGGCACAGCACTTAGTCTCTTAACAAAAACCTTGTGCACCACTTGGTAAAGCTGGGCATTCATAGCTTGACTAGACAGTGCTGTCACTGAGAGTCAGATACATCCTGAACTGAAGGCACACTCATGCCATCCCCTTTCCCATCTGTCTGTGGGATCAAGAACACCTTTAGACCTATGGATAGGTCAGAGTTTTCACAGCAGAGACGACTGCAGATTCTGAGAATTAATGGGGACAAGGTTCTGGGCAATGGAAATAAAATGACAGTCAGTGTCTCAATGTCCTTGCAGGTCTGGGAGATCTCTGGGAACATGTACTAGTAAAGAAAATGAATATTTGGGTAGGACTCCTCTTCAGGTGTAGGAAGCTATAACTGTGTGATTTAATTATTCTTACTGGAGAAAAATAAACATCTAGCAGACAGTCCATTGGGATGCATGCTCTCTCTATCTTCTCTCACAAGGATAATTAACATCAATAGAGGCAGCCCATAAAATTATTATTATTAGTCATTGTAGCAGAACCTGCATTAAACTTATTTTAAACATTCACAAATTAAATTAAGCATTTAGTCCTCAGAAGAGGGTACAGGAGAGTACAGTCCTCCAAACATGTATTTAGCTTTTTAATAATTTTTTTTCTGTGATGCAAGGCCAAACTTGACCTTTGATTGCCCACAGAATGGAAGAACAATCACAATTTTAATGACTGGTTTACAGAAAGGGGAATTTTGATTTCCTATCCTTACTCCTTCAGGGTTTCTACCTACCTGGTTTCACCATCAGTTGTGTCCCACTTGCAAAGGTGACTTTCCAGTGGAATGCTGAGTTCACACAGTGACATATCCACCCACAAAAAACAGGCAGAACTTTTTGTCCAGACATTTTGGTATGTGCATTTTTCAAAAGAGATCAAATGGGAAAACAGATATCACTATTGTCACATACCTTTGACTCCAAATTAGGATGTCTTTCTACTTGCATGCCTCTGATCTTTCCATAGAAATGCAGATAGAAACAATTCTGAAATGTGTGAAGTAGAAAATGAAGCCTTTTACCCTGTTAACATAATGCAGCTGAAACTCCTTGGACAATTCATCAGTAGAACATTTTTTGTTTGCCATAGTTAGGAGGACGGGACAGTCTCAGCTTTGCATTTATAATGTGAAACAACTATTTAAGATGTACCTGATTTCATAATTAGTTTTGTTCCTCTCCCAAAGGTGAGTTTCCAGGAAGAATCAGTTGTCTCACAATAATAAGCCTATATACAAAAACTGTCAGAGAAGCCTCAGCCTCTAAAGCCAGAACACACTGCTAGACATAACAAAGTGGGCTGAAATTTCCACCATTTATTTTAAGCAACTAACATAGCTGCTTCTAAAACATCTTATCTATATATCTAAAAAGTATAGACAGATCAGACAACTTGTCAATCTCAGAAACTAAGCAAGGGACCAGACCCATAAGAGAAAGAAGCCAAGAAAAAATAAACAGAAGGAAAATCCCAGAGAGAAACAATTTAAGGTCCTATTTTTTCTTGTTATTCAATTGGTAATTAACCCAGTATGGGATCCAAACCCAAGTCCCAGCAGCCAGTTTTGCCTAATCTTTTAAGCAAGCAAAGGAGATTCACAAACCCTAATCTCAAATATACACCCCTATAGTGTTAATGCTGACTAACATGGTTCTTCCACAACACAAAGGTCATTCACTGATTTTAGCAGAAAAACAGCAATTCCTGTTCTGTTCCACCCACATCAACATGACAGTGAAGTTATAGGCAAATTGTTTAGAATGTGATCTTCTCCCCATGACCTTTTTCCTTGTTATTTTAAAGAAGCTCTCCCCTCTGTATTTTAAGGAAGATCTGACAAAAGATTTTAAAGTACTCTGTTTTACCTAATCATACTGTGGAAAAGATACCTACTAGGCTTTATCAGCAACCTGGTTCCTCTTCCAAAGACAAGGCCATCTGTAGCTCCTGAATACACACGGTGAAAAGCTCTCTTACAAAAACCCTCATGCTGCACATCTCAGGTTCAATGGCAAGGGGATCTAATCTGAAATAAAACTATATGTGCTAAATGCCTGTTAGATGTCCCTACAAAATAAAGGCTGGGTTGTCTCTTATCTGTCTTCTGGCAGATTTCATGTCAATACTTTTTGTAGGTCAAGAAAGATGAACTGGATATAGTTAACATTTATTTTCAAAGCTGTGCCTTGATAAAGAGAGAAAAACATCACCAGAAACACTTCACTCCTCAGTCCTGAGTTACATCTTCCTTTGCAGTGAAAGGTGTAACTGAGCAAACAGAATATCTGGCTAGGACACCTGTACAGTATTCCACAGGAATAGAACTTGCACAGGCTATTCTCTCTCTGTTAATGTATTGCTGAACCTCTGAAGACATATCTCCTCTCCTGTTTCTTGCTTATGTAATTCCACACATGTGTATCCCTTGAGGTAGTCTTCAGAAGGGATAAATGTGAAAAGCATAAGGAAAATCCATTGTTCTATACTGTCTGCAAGTGATCTTTCTACCAAGGAAAACCATGAAGCTGAAGCAGCTTGAGAAATGAGACAATTCAGTAGTTTGGAGAAAGATGTGTCCCAGCTCTTTGGCACTCCATGCTGTTTACACTGATTTAATTTGCTGGGCATCTAAAACTTACTTCCTTTGTGCCAGTAGGAACTTTTCACTGTAATTACTGTAAGAAAGACTCCTGTTTCACATAACAGCTTCTCTCCATAAGCTGTTACTATCAGATCTTACAAAAAAATTCCAGGCTTTTTCTTGCAGCTGCTTTTACACTAAATGTTCCAGCCACACTTTCATTTCATCCCTAGAAGCAGTAGATATGGAAGAAGATTCCCATCCCAGGATCATTATGCACTTTCAAGCATCAAGGTCTCCAATACTTTTCAGGATACTTTTGTTCAGATCATGCACTTAAGAGGTTTAACATTGAGCCTTGTTCCTTTGACAAACTTCAACTTTCTGTAACTGCTTCCTGAACTGCTTCACACATCATTTAATTCCTTTGCAAAATCCTTAGGATTGTACACAAATCAGGGAAATGCCTGATCTGTGATGATTTCTGGACAGGAATGAGACAAGATGATCCCATCCCAGACTTATTTAACCTGGTAAAAAAAAAAAAAATCCAGGCATATATTTAAAATCTCACTAAAACATTTCCATTCTGTAAGCTATCTGGACAGGGAAATTTTTGCACTCTACAAACCTTCATTCTTTGTTCATCACTAAGAGATCAGCTCTCATGTGTAGACTAAAATATAAGAGAGAGTGATAAAGAGAACTTGCCCTTGCAGCCAAATAATTAACCATACTACTAATGAATTTATGTGATGGTTATGCACATTTCAGACATTCATTGCATATACTGTGTGGTCCCACATATATTTAAGTAGATGACTTGTTCATGTAAGGATTTTGGAAATGCAATAATGAAGATGTCATGAATGCAACCCCACACGGTCCTTCTTTTTGCATCTCACCAGGGGAGAAATAATTCACTGCATTTTTAATAAGATCCAGACCAAGTCTGTAAATTAATTACCCTTCACATTGTGATGCCCACTTACGACTTGGGTTTCCTCCTGTCATTTTCTACGTAGCACTTTTCATTACCAACATCCCATTCCCCCCCTCCCAGTACTTTCTGCCCCTTGAGAAAGAGAGATGCTTATTACAGAATTCATCAGAACCTCAGTTTCTCACCTATGAATCTAAGGAAAAATCTGACAGAAATACAATGCTGATCAAAAATAAAGAATCAGGACTTACTAAGATTATTTAGCCACACCCCTACATAACACAGGCAGGAAAACAAAGTGCAAGGTTCCTGCAATATTTGAGATAGTACAACAGAAAAGGAATGACAGATTAACATTATGGACCAAGAACGTGAACTGGGTACATTTCCAGAATAGCTTTGGGAAATTTCAGGTATTTTTTGCTATAATTCAGAGCAAGTGACACTGGCCCTTCAAACTGTATTTTCGTGTCCTGCAGGAAATTTGATCACCTTGCCCTACTGAAGCTATATCAACTGAGTATTTGTCTTATGATTTACATTCAGCTTTAAAATTCTCTCCCCACACACTTTTTTTATCTTGAGAGCCAGACAGATCTTTGCATCTTAAGAAGAATGAAGAGAAACAGATCAAAAAAATCTGAGTGTTGTTAACCAGACAGCACTTACTTGGTAACATAACTAACCATGTTCCCTGTCCAAATACTCGCTTTCTTCCTCCTACAGTTCACTGCATGAAAGTCTTCTACAAAAAACAACTCTGATGTTTGAACATAAACATTTCTTGGCTAAAAGTATCCTAGTGAGTTCCAGGACTTGATTATAAAGAAAAAGTTTTGCCTTTCATAGTACAAAATGGAATGAAAACCCAGTCATATATTTAGACACAGTACATTTGGAAAGGCCATGTGGCTGGAATAAGAAAAATCAATGCTGAAAGAATTTTCAGTGTTCTGGACATCCACCAGAACAGAGACCTAAACATACAGAGATCCTAAAACTTATAACAAATTAAATGCTAAAAAAACAAAACAAACAAACAACAACAAAAAAAATCCCCAACACTTGGAAGTGTAATTAATTGGGTATGTAATTGGGTATGTAATTGATATGTAAAATTCACTTCTCACTTACTTGGTATCACAGAAAGTCTTGTTCCTTGTCCAAATGTTAATTTCATAGAGTTTCCTATATTTACACAACCAGCAACTGCTTTACAAAAAACATCCAGAGAAATCTATTTGCCTTAACTCCTCCTCTCCTAGAAGAGAAGTTAACTAAATGCAACCAGAAGTATTAAATTATAACACCCATAGTTTATTACATGAGATTCCTGGCTTAACTAAAGACATTACCCTCAACCTGTTACATATAATTGTACACATCCCTTTTTTTTTTACCCTCTTTAAAATGGAAACTGATTTATTTCGCCAAGGACTAATTATCACTCTATCTTATCTATGCATCTTCTTTCAACCATAAAAACATTTACAAAGCAATTCTTCACTAGGAAAAAATAATTGGTTTTACCATGAGTTTATTTCCATTCCTGATGGTTACAGGAACAACACAGAACAATGGTATATGCAGTAGCAAAAGCTTTAATGAACTTGGTTTCTGCTGGTATCTCATTTGCTGGCAAACATATGATCAGCTCTGCCTGAAAATCCAGAGACAGTCGTTCCTTGTGAAGACTGCCAAAACATGCTGCACTAAATTCCTTCTACTTCTGTTTAAGGATTTTATCAAATCCAACCACACAGGCAGGAACAGTCTCATCCAAAGTATTCAGCAGGTGAGATGAAACCAGAATTTCTTCTGGCTTTTGTAAATCATCTGGAAATAAATCAAAGCAGGTTCTTCTAGAAAACATGAAGTTCTTACCTGCTTCTATCAAAGATCTGATGGTCTTATTTGGAGCAAAAATCTTTGCATATTGATATTTTCTGAACATTAGTAAAGCTGATTGCCAGAACACTAAGATAAAATAATTGTTGGAAGATAAAGACACTCAATAATATTTTTCATCAATAGATTTCAGTGATCAGGGGCCCCGGGCAAGGACATTCGTAAATTACTAACAATCTTTGATGTTCCAGTGCTTTTAAAACCTAAGTTATATGTAAATTAAAACATAAATTTATCAGAATATTGAAATGTAACCACTCACATGTCAATCCCATTTCCATTCTGGAAATTTAGAACAAAACAATGACCCAAATCTTCAGTAAAACTCTACAGGGACCTAGTATTAGACACCTGTGGCCCACATCTATATTCATGCAATCCTCAGAAACACAGGGACTTGCATTCTAACGTCTTTCACAGTTGCTTTATGCTTTCACAGCTTAACTTTCAGGTGCATTCCTTTTCTACATTTAAGCTCTTGATTGGCATCTTCAAAATTACATCATAGGAGAGCTTTACAAAATCCTGGCCATGGAAAGTTTTGATCCATGACAGACTTTCTCCCTATTTATTAAATGGTCGTTCAATGTCTAACTGTGAAACTAGTAAAAACCTTCATTTGAAAAGTCTTTCTTCTTTAGTCTTCATCAGTTGCAAAGAAACCGACACTCTGGACTATATGTTCAAGGAAATCAGATGTCCTGAGACAGACCAGAAACGTATCCTACACATGTGAGTTATTCAAACTTAGTACAGATGTCCTAGTGTTGCTCTATTATCAGTAGAAAAACAGGCATTTTTCAAGCACAGTTCTCATGTTGAAGATAGTAAATATAAAAAGATACCTCAAAACCCAGTGATAAAGATAGAAGCAAAATGACCTTGTACTAGCAGATTTGACCTGGAATGCTTTGTATTAAAGGGACCAAACCTGTACTCACAAATCTGACAATTTCAAGATGAATATTCACTTCACCTTAATGAGTTTCTCATTAAGGGAAGAAAATATCTTTAAATCCTTAAATGCCAAAACTCATCACAGTATCATCAAGCTCAGTTTTTGAGATATTAATTTCTAGCACTTACTTGGATAAATAGACAGCCTGGTCCCCTTTGCAAAAGTCACCTTTTCGTAGGCACCTGCAGAGCTTCACTGTGACAAAGAGCTTTACCAAAAATGCTGGCAATAGCTCCTGAATCAAAGGAGTTTTTTAACTTTGATGCATATACAGACATCTCCCAGGGTGCTTCTTTGCAAGCTTCCTAGATCAAAACCTTAGCAAAAATTCTCAAGGAAATTAATTTGCTGCTGTGAATTCCACTGCTGTGGGGTTCTATCGCACCATCACTACTCATTGATATCACAGAGGAGAATATAGTTGCATCCTTTTATGATAGCAGCAACAGTAGAAGTCATGATAATTAACTATAAACATGGAGATGAGCAAGAAAAAGGAAGGCAGGAGTGGACATTTTATTACAGAACTTCCTCTACCCACATCAGTTAGTACTTATCCCACCTTGCACCAGCCTGCAACATTGAGGCACTTCACATCAAAACTATCTAAACTCCTCATCCAATAGAGCCTAAATGCAACCATGATGTTTCTTGACTTCAGTGAGGCTTTTGATACTGTCTCCAATAATATCCTTATGGGTAAGCTCAAGAAGTGTGGGTTAGAAGAGCAGACAGTGAGATGGGTTGAGAACTGGCTGAACACTAGAACTCAGAGGGTTGTGATCAGCAGTGCAGAGTCCAGCTGGCAACCTGTAAGTAGCGGTGTTCCCCAGGTGCCAGTTCTGGGTCCAGTCTTATTCAACATCTTCATCAATGACCTGGTTGAAGGGATGGAGTGTACCAACAGTAGGTTTGATGATGATACTAAACTGGGAGGAGTGGCCGATACACCAGAAGGCTGTGATGCCATCCAGCAAGATCTGGACAGACTGGAGAGCAGGGCAAAGCCAAACCTAATGAAGTCCAACAGGGGCAAGTGTAAAGTCCTACACCTGGGGAGGAACAACACCATGTACCAGTACAGGCTAGGGGTACACCCACTGGAAAGCAGCCCCATGGAGAGGCATCCTGGTGTGCTGGTGAACAACAAGTTCTCCATGGGACAGCAATGTGCCATTGAGGCTGGGAAGGCCATAGTATCCTGGGGTGCATAAAGAAGAGTGTGTCCAGCAGGTCAAGGGATTTTCTCCCTCCCCTCTACTCTGCCCTAGAGAGACCATATCTGGAGAATTGTGTTCAGTTCTGGTCTCCCCAGTTCAGAAAGGACTGGGAAATACTAGACAATGGAGGCAGTGATGATAATGAAGGGACGGGAAGATCTCTCTTATGAGGAAAGGCTGAGAGCCCTGGGGCTGTTTAACCCAGAGAAGAGAAGCCTAAGAGGGGATCTTAAGAATGTTTACAAATATCTGAAAGTTGGGTGTCAAGGAAAAGGGGCCAGTCTCTTTTCAGTGGTGCCCTGTGATAGGACGAGAGGTAATGGTAGCAGGAAGTTCCACCTCAACATGAGGAAAAAATTAACTGTGAGAGTGACAGAGCCTGGACCAGGCTGCCCAGAGAGGTTGTGGAGACTCCTTCTCTAGACACTTTCAAGACCTGCATGGATCTGTTCCTACATGGCATGTCCTAGGTGTTCCTTCTCTGACAGGGGGGGTTGCACTTGATGATCTCCCTTCCAACCCCCACTATTCTATGATGCTATGATTCTTCACTTAGTTCATGTTAGGGTTTTTTTTCAAATGCCCCCCATCCCACAAACAGCAACAAAATGATGACCAAGACTCAATGGTTTATTCCTCTCTAAGATATGAATTTGGCTCTGTTTTCACATTCCTGGATTTGGGGGAAATAAACAAACACACACAAACTCTACCTTAACCTTTCCTTTGTAAGTAAAATTATGGACGGACACTCTGCAGAAAAACTCAATCCTACTTTCTGCCTCTGTATTCATTCCAGTAGATTCACAGAGGTTCCTAGAAGCTGACATTGCAGCCCTAAAATTCAGTATTATCTCTTTCTTGTCAGCACATGAGTAGCTACACATCAGTAAGCCTGAAAATTTACTTGCAAACATAACAGAGGAATATAGTCAGATAATTCCTTATTCCAATACATGAAATAAAGAAAGCACTTCATCTTTTCTGGTTGAAAATGAACCACTTAGCACCACTTCTAGTGTTGTTCTAATCCCAGGAATTAATTTATTTTTCCTTCACTGTCTTTCAGCCTATTACAAAAAAAATTGTTTGTTTTTATTTTAGTCCTCACCTTTGCACTTTCCTCTTGTCAACTATGAAATGCATCATATTCATACAAATGAACAGAGCCTATTTGTTAAGCTAATCTTTCCAATTAATATTGCAGTAAAATTTCTTCTTAGTGTTTTTGAACCCAGAGCTACAGCACCTGCACAAAGCCTTTCTAATGGAAAGTCTGTTTAAATTTTTAGACTAAGGTTAAAAAAAGTCAGGCTGCATTACTCTCTCTTTCAGAAAGGAGACAGGAACACAGGCGGCCACAAAATCACAGAATTGTTTAAGTCACAAGGGACATCTGGAGGTCATCTGGTCCAATCCCTTTGATCAAGCAGGGCCACCTGGAGCCAGTTGACTAGGAACAGCTGGTCTAGACTGGGCTAGTCTGTCTAGACTGTCTAGACAGCTTCTTAATATCTCCCACAAGGGAGATTCCACAACTTCAATGGGCAACCTGTGCCAGTGCTTAGACACCCTGACAGTGATAAAAAGTTTCCTGATGCTCAGATGGAACCTTCTATGCTTCAGTTTGTGCCTGTTGCATCTCATCCTGTCACTGGGCACCACTTTGCTTTCACCTTGTGGATTCTAATGGCACCTTCCAAATCGCCAAAGGCTAGTTTTATAGTGTGGAGAGATTCCTGATCTAGGTTTAGATACTGAATACATTTACACAAATAACCATTTCTGTTGTCAGATATATCACTTTCTGAAAGACTCACTTTGAGTTGGCTACACCAGTGCTATGCAGTAGCCGAGAACTTTACGTTAAGTTACTGAGACCTTTTTCCAACACGAAACTACTGAGTTTTCTTTTCAGCTGGGATACATAACAAGCCTTACGTGGATTCACGATAGTCATTCTTCTTGACGGAGTACACTTCTCAAGATTCAGTTCTCAATCAAATTCTGCTTAACTCATGAATAATTAATTTAGGCAGATAGACTCATTGCATGATAGAGCAGTGAGGACACATTTCTGTTCTTTGAACCTGCTTGGAGTTAAGTGCAAAGCTTTCAAGCAACTAGGGTTGTAAATTGTACACAAAAGTAATTTCCTAGCACTCAATAATCTTTCTTATTCATTGTGATTTTTACCATGAAAAATATAGGAAATAACCTTTGTATTGCTCAAGAGAAGCTAACATAAACCCTCCAGACACCTCCTCTGTGAGCTCCCTTGGCTTACTCACAAATATCAGTCACTTCTCTTACAACATTAGAGTAGCATTTATTTTATTGAGGCTTCCATACTTACAGATAATATCTTTCACAATTTTGTTTGCATCATTAACAGCCAAGATGTTTCAAAAATGGTGCTGTCAAAAACAATGGCCTAGAATTTATGACTCTCAGGAACAAATAAGAATACTATTTTTAACTAATAGTTTTCAGGGATTTTGCAGGAACTAATGTTATAGATATCCAAGAAGGAAAAAAAAAAAAAAAAGTCACATATAATAAGGTTAAAAAACCCTAAAGTACATAAGAACTTTATTAGTGTTTCTAGACTACATTATATAGACATCTGTGCAGTTTCAAGTTGCAGTTTAACATGGGTATACCAGAAAAGACAGATTTACATAATTGAGGCCATAGAATTAAGCATATTTATCATATTTTTAGAAGAAATAAACTATCTTTCAGGGAAAAAAAAAAAAAAAAAAAAAAACAAAAACCACCCAAAAACCA
>JANIJG010013154.1:0-27557 GCA_024611175.1 Megaceryle torquata | reverse complement strand
TAAAACAGAGAATCCCGGACGGGTTTGGGTTGGAAGAGACCGTTAAAGCCCAGCTGGTCCAACCCCCTGCAGGGAGCCGGGGCATCTGCAACCAGAGCAGGGTGCTCAGAGCCCCGGCCAACCTCCCCTGGGATGGGGCCAGGGATGGGAAAACGCCGGTGGAATTATTGCTCTTAGGACTATCAACCACCCCTCGCTCCTCTCCTTCCCTGCAGACACGGAAGCGAGAATCTGTAAAAGGATCAGCCGCTCCTGGGTGGCTGGGGAGGGTTTGCAACTCCCCTAGCAGCTCTTGGGTGCAGCCCCCGGTGAGGAGCTCACGACGCCTGGGGACTGTGTCCCACTTCCCGGGTGCTCCATCCTTCCTCCCCCGGGATCAGACACCCCCCGGGAGTAGGGGGTGGGTCCCTATATCTATGTGATATATACGTATCTGTGGGAGCATGTATCTCTCCTTTTTATGCATGAGGAGCCAGCCCCGTGCACCCCTGCACCCCCAGGACCTGCCCTCTGCACTCAGCCTCTTTGCAACCATCAGACAAATAAAAAGGAAAAAAAATATCCCTCCCCAAACCTGGAGTGTCTGAAGTTCCAGCCTCAGCTCTTCCCAGCAAAAAAAACCCCAACCCAGGCGCGTGGTTTTGATGTTTATTTAACAGTGTGAAGCCACCACTGGAGTATCAGCAGCGCTGGAAAGGAGACTGGGAAACAGCAGCTTTGTGACAAGGAGGCTGGGAATGAGATTAAATGGGATCAGTTGTTCCTTATTTACATCAGTGTAAATGAATAACCTACAAGGAGCAGGAGCTGCTCAAGTTTCACTCCGTAAAGCTCCTTGAGGACCCTAAATGTTGAGGCTGAGCAGGGCTGTTTAAATCTCCTTATTCACGAATGGAGAGGGGATGAATTTGAAGTTGAAAACGCTGGAGTGGATGCTGTGTGGAGCCTCTGGATTTAACAGTTAATTTGCAGCTTTCTGCAGTGGAGGAGAAGGGTCAGCGCCCACAGCCCCTCCAGCACCGTGGCAGGTCGGTGCTGGTGCAGGTCGTGGCCCAGTACACACTGCTGTGGTGGGGAAAGTGGTTGCTGGGCTGGCCTGGGAAATGGTGAGAGGCTGTGGAGGAAGATGCCCCGTGGTGCAGAATGGCCCTGATTAGATTTCCTTTCTTTTGGGGGGATTCTTTAGTGGATTTTGCCCTGAAGGTGGTCCAGTGGTCGGAATCAGAGACGGTACGACTTCAGCTCTGGGACATTGCAGGTATGTTCACACGAACCACAGAGCTGCTCAGGAGCAGGATTTAAAGCTCTCAATGGCTTGGCCCTTTTCTTTTTTCTTCCTTTTTTTCTCTTCATTTTTTCCTTTCTTTCCTCTCCCTTCCTTTCTTTCCTCGCCCTTCCTTTCTTTCCTCGCCCTTCCTTTCTTTCCTCGCCCTTCCTTTCTTTCCTCGCCCTTCCTTTCTTTCCTCGTCCTTCCTTTCTTTCCTCTCCCTTCCTTTCTTTCCTCTCCCTTCCTTTCTTTCCTCACCCTTCCTTTCTTTCTTGTTCTCGGTAGGAGTCTGCTACAAAAAATGGATCCCCCAGGCCTGTGGGTTCGAGGGGCAGGACTGCTGTGGTTTGCAGCACTGTCTCTACTTTGTGGTAGTAATTTAAATATTGAATCAAAAGCCCATCTGCAGGGAACGCAGCAGCACAGATGACAAATCCTATCAAGCCTTTCTTTCCAGTTTCAAAGCCAGAGCAGAGCGAAGGGGGAAACAGCCTTGTTTGTAGCTGGATATGTAACTTCTCAGCTCTGAGTCTTCGGTTAACCCCCTGATTCCCAGCAGGACAGACAGGAACCCCTGATCCTCCTGTGGAGCAGCTCCACTGGCTTCCCACTGCTCTGGCTGCCCGGGTCAGGATTGGGGTCTGGCTGCTCAGTGACCTGTGTGAGCAGAGCCAGCAGAGCCCTCGGGAGCAGCAGTGGGAGGAGACAGTTGGGTGCCCCCGAGGTGGTGGGGCTGGCTGGGGTGCAGGGCACGCGCCGGGGGATGCCGTTCTATGTGAAGTGGAGTGAGGAGGTCCCCAAAGAGGCATCTCTAAAATGGCACCTCTGGATCTAGAGGCGTGAGGAAAACAGGGTTGTGGTTTCCTCCCATTTCACTACTCAGACACGTGAATCTGGAATCCTTAAAAAGAAAAGAGGAAGGAGAAGTTTGCAGCAAGAAACTGATTTCGGTTGCATCTCCAAAAAGACATTTAGGATACAGAAAGCAGAGGGGCCCTGGTGCTCTTGTCATGCCCTGAGCAGGGGGAGATGCTCCCAGGGGTGGCCGTGACCCTGCTGCTGGATGATTCTGCTGTGAGGGAGGTGGATGTGTGGTTGGGGACATACTGGTGTAACAGTATAAATTTACTGTGAGTAATGGAAGTGTATCTGGGACATCTGAGCGTCTGGGGCAGGAGTAAGAACTGCCCAGTTTGCTCCAGTTCTGCCACTGCACAGCTGAGGTACCCCAGGCAGGATGCACCTCGGTGTCCGTATTTCCGCATTACTTAAGTGAAGCTCGTTAGTGGCCGTGCCGTGCCATGCCGTGCCGTGCCATGCCGTGCCGTGCCACACACGTTATCTGCGTGAACAAATCTAGAAATGGTAACTCTGGGAGGTAAATGTTGTTTTCCCTCTGATCCCCAAGGGCAGGAACGCTTCACGTCCATGACCCGGCTGTACTACAGGGAGGCATCAGCCTGTGTTATCATGTTTGATGTCACCAACATCAGCACCTTCAGCAACAGCCAGAAGTGGAAGCAGGATTTGGACAGCAAGCTCGTGCTGCCAGACGGGAGCCCCGTGCCGTGTCTGCTGCTGGCTAACAAAGTGAGCAGCTCCAGATGCGCTCTGCGGGTGGGTGGGTGCACGGGTGTGCAAAATGTGAGGAGACCCCTCTAGCACCAAGCCTTGCCTGGAGTTGTCCTATAGCCTGTGGTATTTTCAGTCCTTTCCTTACCTCTCCTCCAGTTTTCTCTATTGAGGATTCTCCTCCGTAACTAGGACACTGGTAGGACTTTATACATGGATAGACTCATAGAGTTGTTTAGGTTGGAAAAGACCTTTAATGTCATCGAGTCCAACCACTGGCACTAAGGAGATGTTAACAGCTGCTGTGGTGTGGGATGCGGTACCTTGCAGGGTGCTGCCAGAGCTTAAGCTCTGTAGCTCCTGTGCTTTAAGGCTTTTCTTGTTCTTTTTTGGTCTTTAACTTGCAGTAGCCTCTTGGGAAGGTTTATATGATGCTGCAGGTGAAGTTTCTGTTCAGAGCTGCCAGAGGGATGCCTGGCTTTTGTCTGGATGCAGCGTCAGGTTTCACGGTGTAGATTGGTTGCTATCTCTTAATAATTTGTTTCTCTTTCATTTATAAACTACCTTGATGTTCCTCCTGTGCCAGCCTTGGCTCAGCAGCCCTTTCCAGATTCAGTTTGAGACTTGCCTGGTTTGGGAGAGCCTTAGCACTGGAGATGACTCAAAAACATGATGGGTGGGCAGGAGAGTGGCTTTTCTTCTCTGCTCCTTCACAAATAGTGCTTTGCTCCAATGGCTGGTTTAAGGTGACTGTTTGGCCTGTGCTAGGGACATCTGTGTGACTCTGGGCACCCCTGTTAGGGGACAGGTTTTCTCACTGTCTCCTCGTACATCCCACTGGCATCAGGGCGGCTGCCTCAGTGGCACCGCACCGGTCCCACGGGTCCTTGCCGGGCAGATTGGGGGTGAGCAGCAGTGTTTCCTCATCCCGTGCTGGGTGAGCTTCCATTCCACACGTGCCTGACTGAGGTGTGTCAGAGACAAACCTACTGCTGCTTGCAACATCCCATTAAGATCCCTGCCCTAAGAACCCTCTATCAGGTTGTGATCTGGGGGATGTGAAGAGCTGAGCTTGCCCGCTGCTGCCTTCTGCCCGCTGCTGCCTTCTGCCCGCTGCTGCCTTCTGCCCGCTGCTGCCTTCTGCCCGCTGCTGCTGCATGGACAGTACATGGCTGAGGGGGGAAGTTCCCCTCCCAGCTTAAAAATTAAAAGGCTAAACTTGAAATGGCTGATTCTTGTTTTACAGTGTGACCTTTCCCCGTGGGCAGTGACAAGAGAAGAAGTGGATCGGTTCAGTAAAGAAAATGGCTTTTCTGGTTGGGTGGAGACATCTGTCAAGGAAAACAAGAATATTAATGAGTCCATGAGGTAGGCACGGGGACTGGTGATACATCTAAGAGTTAATTCCCTCTTTCAGACACAGCCATCTCTGAAGCAAGGGGAGATGCTGCCAGTAAGTAACTGAAAGCAGGAGTAATCAGCAAGTAAATCTCCCGAAGGGTAACTGACTTCTGAAAGGTCAGAAGTTTTTCTCTCCTCGATTAAGCTCTGAGATGCTTTTGAAAACAGAAATTCTTTGAACAAAATATCAGGGATGTTTTTTTCTTATGCTGGCCGCTGCCAGGAGGATGGGTCATCTTGTGCAAAGGTACTAGAAACTCTTTTGTGATTCTTCTCTGATGGGGAATTTGGCCTCTTCTGAAAGGTACTAGATGGAGTAATTGCACCTGATCTTGAAGCTGGGTGGTTGATACTGGGAAGCCTGTTGCTGTGTCCCAGTCCTAAACCGGGCCAGAGGTGAGGTGGTTGCAGTAGGTGCCGTTAGTTACCTGGTCACTGCAGGGGCTTCTGGTGCCACCAGGTAACAGCAGCAACGCTGTTGTCAGTATGAGGAGGTTCCTTAACCTCACTGGTTAGACACTAAAGTTGTGGAGTTTTGTGTCCTAGAATGAATTGGGATTTCATTTTGTAATGTGGCCCAATGCTGCTTGGTGAATTAAAAAACCAACAAAAGAAACCAAACTCACGTATGTTTGTCTTCTAGAGTCCTCATAGAAAAGATGATGTCCTCATCCACTGGTGATGGAAGTTCCTCTGCTGCTGGGAGTGGGGATTATATTAACATAAAAGAGACAACCCCGCCAGGCTGGGCTTGCTGTTAGAGGCACTGACTGCACCGTCTGCCTTGGGTCCAGCAGCAACGTCCCTTTATTATCATCATCACTTTTTCCTACACCGGCTGTCACTGTTTTTGAGGGGGTTTTTTTCACATGATCGTGAACTGTCTTCTGTTTCATGTATATCCATTCTCAGCAGAGCACTGCTACGGTGACTTGGAGCAAGGAAAGGAGAGAGGAGCAAGAAGATTCCTCTTCTAGCGTAGTAGCAGCTGGGAGCTCTGCTACCAGTGACGTCGCACGGTCCGTGGTCAAGCACATGGCTCGGATTAACTTTCTTTTAGTTTTGAGCACTTCATCTCCTGACACGTGACAGCCTGTTTCAGGCAGGGTGGGCGATGTCAAAGATCTATTTTTAATTGTTGCACCTTTTTTTCTGCACTGCCTTCACCCGCCAGAGGCACCAGGGTCCAAAGCATCACAGTGACCTCAGTGAGTTCAAGCGATGCCTGTGGATTCTCCCCGTGGGATTACAGCAAACTCCTTGCTTCATGCTCTGGAACTACAACACCTCTGCTTACCTGTCCTGGAGAGACCTACACATCTCATCCCTGCCACTGACTGTCCTGAAGATGTGGAGGCAGATGTGGATTGGCACTGTGTCCCACGTTCACAGACCTGTTGTGTGAAGGGTGTGAGTTTGAGAAGCAGTGTCAGGCAGCCCTTGCTTCGGCGTACACCGACCGTGGTGCTCGCCAGCAGAGACCCCCGGTTTTTGCCAAGAATTCCCCAGTCACCTTCTGTTCCTTGCTTCTTCCTCACCCTCTGTCCAGCACAATCCTACGTACTCTGTTCCGCTGCCACTTTATTAGGGCACCGAGAGCTGGTGGAGGAAGAGGTTGTAAACTCCTTTGTGTGACAGAACAAGGGTCCTTTTCAGGTTGGGAACAGCTCTGTATCCTGCCATCTCAAATAGCCTTGCAACTGCCGACCGATTGCCTCCCCACAATCACTCTGCAGCCAGGGGTGGAAGGCAGCTCTCTGAAAGCCCACTTGCTGGGTTTAGTGGTGCGAGGGGGGCAAAGGAGAGATTTGGCAGGACAGAAGGAGATGAAGAGAACTGCTCCCCACTTGCCTCTTGCTGCCTGTTTCCCAGCGCACCTCCAGGTGCTGGGTGTTGAGAATGTCTCTTGCCAACCACAACAACAAACGGGTGAAAACACACCAGAGTTCCCAGGAGAGTTCAGAAGAAACTTGGGCTGTAGGGTCACAGTCCTGGAGCCTTGGCTGCATTTTCTATAAGTGTGCTATGCTATAGAATTGCCTTGCCAGTGTTTTAGGTTAGGACTTGAACACGTGGTCTTCAGTGACATTTTTCCCTTCTTGAGCAGTTTAAGTTGAAAATAGGACTATAAATTGGTTTGTCCTGACTCCTGCTGAATTAGGACTGTCCAGTTCCTTCTGCCTGCCTTTTCTTACTTTATAACCTGTGGAAGGAGAAGGTGGTAAGAACAGGAGCTGGTTGCCTTCACTTAGCACAAAAAAATCCTGAGTTTTCATTCTCTGGAGTTGAAAAGGATTGATAAGTAAACAGCAAGGGCTAAGAAACTGAGAACTAGGGTCATGTTCCACTGTTTTAATTAAAAGCTAAAGTGTCGAGGCTAGGATTCTGTTGTGCAAATACTGCCACATTTGGTTTTATAGGCATTTAAATAATCCCCTTTCCTGCACCACTGGATTCACTGTAGAAACGTGAAAAGTGTAGAACTGATTAGCAACAAAATTGAATCGTCTTGTTGGATTTTACTTCCTAAGCACTGTGTTAAAAAAAAAAAAAAAAAAGAAAAAAAAATTTTAACCCTCTAAGTATTTCTAGTTCTTTATGGAACATGGGGAGAAAAGTCTTAATTTTTTAAAGGATCCGTCACGAAGCCGTTAAGATTCATGTGTTATTTATTGATTCCTGTGTCTGCACCAGGGAGCAGATGGAGGTATCCTTACAGATGGAGAAACTGAGACACGCAGTAGAAATTGCTGCCCAGGACCAACTTACTCAAGTTAGTAACAATTTGGCACCAAAAGGAAAATGCCTAATTCCTGTTTTGCCAGCCCAGCTGCCAGGCCATGAATCTTGCAGGAAAGCACCTTTACCCCTTTCACACGCCAGTCTGATAGATGCCAGTGCCTCCTTGGGGTCTGGACATCGTTTTCCTAAGTGCCTCTCAGACACAAGCAAAAAGCCAAAGGAAGATCTGTGAAGGTTTTCTTCTACTACATGAAATGTCTCTTCTGCCCAGTGGTTTCCGCTGCCAGCGTGTGCCTTAGGGTGGGTTGTTTTGTTGGTTTTTTGTTTTGTTTTGTTGGGATTTTTTTCCACGCTGCTTGTTAACATTTCAACAGACCCAGTAGACAAGCGTAAAAACCAAGCCTGCACAACAGGAACTGTTGTTGCTTGGGATGGGTATAAAAACCCAACGAGACAGGAAAACGAATTCACTGTGCAGATGTGTGTGTTTCTGCAGAGCTTGCTCTGTGGTCACGCAGGGGGCTTAAAGGAGCAAAACGAAACAAAACAAACTGCCTTGATTTAGTCCCGGAAACCAGACTGATTCAAGAACCCCCTCTAAACCTGCTCTTTGCTGGGATGGGCAGTGTGGAAAGAACGGTTGCCTGGGGAAGGGATGGTGCCCAGCTTCTGCTCGCTGGAATAGTTCTTGTGTTTAAAACAACTGAAAGGGAAAAGCCAACTTGAGTGAAGCCGTAGCTAAGAAATGTTTTAAAGTTCAGTCTCGTTCACACAGACCAATTAAAAACTTGAATCTTTCAAATACGAGTCAGAAAAGCCTCGTCTGTATTACGATGGACTGGGCTTCACCGGCGTCTTCACCGGGAATGACCTGATCTGAAAACAAAGGCATTTGATTTTCCCTTCTGCGGGGCCAGCTTCGACTTTGTGCTCTTTGTGTGACTCTGGACCAGCTGTACCTGTTTCCTTCTCTTTCTCATTCCTGTAACTTTAATTTGTGGTCATGGGACTCCAAACCACATGAAGTTTAATGGTGTATTTTATATGTTGATGACAGCACACTGTGGGTCCATAGCTGGAAATTCTTACTGCAGTAGGATTGGAAAGCCTGAGGGCAGACTATAGTTCAGAACTAAGTCAATGAGATCAAAATGTACCCTTTTTTTTTTCTTTTCTTTCCTTTTTAAATTTTTTTTTTTATACTGCTTGCAATTACTCAGAAGTATTTTAGAGACAGGGTTCTGATGACTGTAAAGTCGCAGTATTATCATGTTTATATAGGGAAGAAACTGCTGGGAGGTTTTATCCGTATCAATGAGTAACTAATGCAGTATTGCCAGAGTTTGAAATAAACGTTTGAAGTTGCTTGTGTAGTTGTTGTTGTTTTCCTGTTTCAACAGTCCCAACGGGTTCACAAGTTCAAACTCGAAGCTGGTTTGCTGTCAGTAACAGGGTTTTTGATCTAATAGATCCAGCTACGAGGAGAAAGAAAAGAATTCCTTGATGTGGTTGGTTGTTAATACATCTTCCTCCCTCTGGCTCATTAATTCCTGGAGTGTATTTTGGGGCTGGCCAGGCAGTGGCTCTGAATGCTCCCCTTTCTTTCCTGATCAGCTTGATTTTCATGAGTATTGACACGCGGGAAGGACAGGGCAAATCTGAATTGATTAGAAAAATGGCAGTAATTCTGAAGGAGGCAAATTAAGCTCAAGTAGGGCATTAAATGAACTCTAATTACTCCTATAATTAGGTAAAAAGCTGATCGTATTTGTATTGTCAAGCCAGTCCTCTCAGATAACCTGATGTATAAAAAATGTTTTATGTACTGTTTTTAGTAAAATGGAGGAATGAGTCTCTCTAAAACTTCAAGGGCAAACGTGACCCACTATTGCAGAAGCTGCCATTGTAACGGACTGCGAAACGAGATTTATTTTTCCAGGGCAAGAGCAGCTCCTTTTCTAAACAAAATAAGTAATTCTGGGTTTCTAGGGAATTTGAAGAACCCAAAACCCCTGGATTTTTGTACGAATCGTGCATGTTCTACCTACTGAGTAGCACAGGGAAAAGTGGTGCAAGCGAAATCAGTTCTGGTAATAAAATTTACACCTGATGGAAGTTAATTTTCTGCATTTCTTCACAAGAAAAGTGTTTCACGTCGCATTTTGTGCTGATCAGAGAGACAAGAACAAGCGATGTAGGTTTAGCACAAATCCCATCGCACGAGGTAACCGGGGCTGGGGGCTCGCTGCGGAGCACAGAGGTGCTGTTTGTGTCGGGACACCGGCACGTGAACGAATCCCGTGTGCCAGGGGCTCGCTGTAACCGCCCTGGGGTCTCTGTCCCCGGCAGGCCCCTGACGGGCGCGGTGCCGGCCGGTCCCGGTGTGCTCAGCCCGTTTGTGTATTGCCCCCGGCAGAGCCCTCTTAAGTCCGTCCCTGAATGGCCACACGCTTACATGACAAAGGGACCTGCGACAGCAGGGAGGGCGCTGGGATCAGCCTCTCGGGCCCTAACCTCCCTTCCTAAGCCGCGCACCTCGAGGGCATGGCAGGCCCCCGGCCGGGCCCCGCTCCCCCCCACCCAGCCCCCAGCCCCGCAGGGACCTGGGGCACGCTCGGGAGAAGGGGATAAGCGCGGTGGGGCCACCACAGCGCTGCCCACCCCCGAAAACGGGGTGACCCGAAGGGGGACTCGCAGCCGCTGCCCCGGGCTCCACGGGCGGGACCCAGCGCCGGGGCGCTCTGAGGGGAGCCGGCGGGTTGCAAGGCCCTGTAGGCCCTATCCCTGGGGCGGCACGGGCCGGGCAGCCGCCGGAGGACACTGTCAGGGGAGAGGCGTTACCCGGCGGGCCCGGGGCGGGCGCCGCGGGGCCCTCGACGCCCCCGGGGCCGCTGCGAGGCGGCGCGGCGCTTCCCCGCCTTTTCCCTCCAAAACCACGCCAGGCCCCGCAAGGCGAATCTGCGGGTCGGACCCCGAGACCCCGCCGGCCCCCGTGTGCCCCGGGAAAAATCCGGGCCGGTAACTGGCGGTGGAGACGTGTGCCCGGTGGAGCGGGAGGGGGCGGCCCGGAGCGGGGCGGCGGCGGGGAGGCGCGGGGGGTCGGTGGCGAATCTGCCGTCAGCGCCTCGGCCCGTCCTGTCGCTCACAGCAGCTTGAGCGTGTGGGGCGTCCTCGCCCCCCTCCCCTCCCCGCGCAGAGAGTGGGCAGGGTCTGCGCGCCGTGATGGTTCGAACTGGCCAACGGGACGCTGCGATCCGCCCGCCAGGGCCAATGAGCGAGAGAGGAGGTGGTGCCAGCGGGGTAGGCTGCACCGCCCCCCGCTCGCATCCTCTCGGCGGTGCGAACGCGACCATTTTGCGGGGGGGATCAGCGAGCGGCAGCGACCGCGGCGGCGGAGCGGTGACCGGGGGCGGGGGGGGCCGCGCGGCCCACGCGAGAGGAGGGGGCGTCTCCCGCGGCGGGGCGCGGGCCGGCTGTGGCGGCAGCGCCTGAGGGAGAAGAGGCGGCTCCGGAGGCGCGGCCTGAGGCGCTGGGCCCAGGGCTCCCGCTCGCTCCGGGGAGGGGACGGGCGACACCGAGCCCGCACCAGGCGACCGTTGGGGTTTTTTTCCTCCCCCCTCCTTCCCCTCAGCGCTGGGCGACGTTCCCCGGGCCGGGCCCGAACCGCCGGGGAAAATGTCCAGGCCTGTCAGGTGAGTCCTTGGCGGAACGCGGAGGCCCCACTCCCGCCTCTCCTCCCACCCGCGGCGCCAGCGCTGCCTCCCTCCCTACTTCCCTCCCTCCTCTCGGGCCCGGCCCCCGGCGGCGGGCCGGCGGTGTAGGCCCTCCCGCCCGCCTCGCTGCAGGCCTCGCCGCAGGCCGTGCCCGGGGAAAGGGGCAGCCCGAGGCGGGCCGGGCCGCGGAGGGGCGGGGAGGACGGTGCAAGGCTCGCTGGAGGGCAGGCGGGCGGCAGGGCGAGGGGCGGCTGCGTGGCCGTGGGGAGGAGAGCGGGCGCGGCGGCGGGGAGGCCGCGCGGGTGCAGCATGGGCCGTGTTCTCCTCCCTTTCCCCCGCCTTTTTTTATTGTTATTTTCTTTTTTTTTTTTTTTCCCTACAACTTTTTATGTTTATTTCTTTTATTTGCAACGCGCCTCGCTGCTGGCCTGGCGTCGGGTGATGTGCATCGCTCTGGGCTTGCAGGGGGGAGCAGGGAGGCGGCAGCAGCGCGTTTGCCTGCGCCGTGACGGGGGTGCAAAGAGGAGGCCGTGGGAGAGGCCGCGTACAGCGTCCCACATTCTGTAACGGGCAGAGTGAATCTCGGCGATCCAGCGTGACCCACTTCGTGCAGAACGGGCGGCCGAGAGGCGGTGTTCGCCAGCCAGGCCTCGTCGCAGCCCCCCGCACCCCTTTCCAGGAGAGGGGGGAGGAAGCAGAGCAGACCACGCTGGCTGGGGGAGGGGACACGCATGCAGTACGCCGTGACCAGCGAGGGTCTGGAGGAGAGGGGCTGTGCATGCAAGTTAAACCACGTTTAGGGGAGGAGTTCGGAGGAGCCGCCCCCTCTGGTGGGAACAGCAATGAACACACGCCCTTTTCCTCTCGCCTGCTCGCGAACTGCTCTCCCCGGGTCGGTTTCCTACTGGTGTTTCCCCCCCTTCCTCCCCCCTCCCCCGAGAAGGCTGATTTTAGGTCGTGGGGAGGAGGAAACCGTGGGCCATTTAGCTAAACGAGCTGCATTCTCCTCAGCAGTAAAGGAGGTGGGTCGCGGTGCTTGTGTCTTTAGTTAAACAGCATTGGACCTGGAGCGTGGAGTTGCAGGGAAATCTCAGCTGCGTTGTTGAGTCATGATAACTTTGAAAATGTGCGGTGTAGAGAACTTGCCACGTGTCTGAAGTCTTACTGAGGGCAAAGGAGTGTATTCTTTTTTACTTGCCTCTGGAGAGTACTCAGAGACTGAACTTGTAATTTAAGTCATCTTTATAGGAAAGATAAGAGGTTTCATAAGGTATTCTTTAAACAATCTGATATTTATTATTATTTTTTTTAATTCTCAGGATACTTTATTTGGTTTTACCTTTATTCCCTGTAAGCCTGACCTAGGGGTCTTTGCTAAGTAGGGAGGCTTGGCACGGTGATTAATAAAGAAGTTTTTTTCATAGCTTTTTTTTTTTTTTTATCCAGTGGTGTATTCCTGTATGCAAAGGTAAGGGTAAATAAAGCTCAAAGTTCCACCCTCGGGGCATTGTCACTGGTCCAAAAGGTGGATTAGTAGGACTGGCTATACCCTGCTCTGAAGCATCAGGCTTTGGCTTCTGCAAGGCAGGATGTCGGACTAGATGGACTAGTGGTCTGATCTTGAGTGACAGTGCCTGTGTTCGCAAATACGGTGGTGATGTGACCCTGCTGCTCAGGGTGACGCTGCTGGTGCAGTGTGCGTTCTGCTGGTGATTTCCTTGCCAGCACTTGGAGTCTTACTACAGGTAGAGAAAATGTTGTGTCTTTAAAGCTTCTGAGGTTTCTGGTATTAAGTAACTTTGTAAGCAACCCTTTCTAAAAAATAATTAATGAAAAACAAACCAAACCCCACGGTCTTGCCCTGTTGTGATCAGTCTGACTTGTCTTTTTCTCGGTTGACAGGCACTGATCTACAGGAAAATGCAGTGCCAAAGTCCAGCAGGCTGTTAGTAGCAGGAAACCTTTTGGCATGCGTCGGGAATAGCTCTAGCAATCTCCTCTCTAGCTGTACTGACCAGCCCTTTCAGGGGAAAAACATGTAAATACTCAGTGGCCAGTACATTATATTGCTCTACTAGTTAGTAACTGGAGAACTTCCCTAATGGATTTTAATCCAAGACTCTTTTGTATAATTATCTTTGGGTTTTTTTCTGGATATCTTAGTTTTTTGTTGGCAATATGGAAGTCTGGTGAAAGGTTCCTCATCGGAGTAAGATAAAGTGTTGGTTTTCCTCTTGTCAGTGGTATTGGAGTTAATTTATTATCTGCTGGTTTCTAGTGAATATATACACACCTAAACCAGTCAACTTTAATAAAACTAAGCATCCATCCCCAAGTTCTACTCCACTTGAGTCTGGTTGTCAAAGTCAGTTTCCTAAAATTGTTAACAAGTTGTAGTAGAGTCCCAGTATTTGCAGGGTTGATGTGCCCCATCCTTTCTACATGATTAAACCTCTCCTGGGCGGATAACGACGGTATCTGCACCACTGTTAGAAAATGGCAGGAACTAAACAGTAAAGGAGCTCCAGTTCCTGGACCTCTCCATCTTGTGGCAAACTCTTCTGAAGTATTGCAAAGAGCTTTGGGAGCTGGTGGCTGCGTTATTATATCCCCATCTCTTCTGGATTACAAATGAAATAAACCATTGTGAGCCAGAGGTTTTATATACGGCATCAATCACGGTGTTTTAAGTAATATGTTTGACTTGAAATTTGATGGAACTTGCTTCTGCTTTCTCTCACTGGTCACTTGCACTTGCGGGTCCTCCTGCAGGCACTGCAAAATGAAATGCTGCAGGCAGGTATGGAAATCATGGGGCGGGGGGGGGGGTGTTTGCTCATTTTAAGATTAAAGCCAGTTACAAATTGATCTGTCTCGGTGTTTCAAGGCTTTATGTGCTTCATTTTTCATTGTTAGTACCTCTCGAACCCCAAGTCTTGCACTGGCACTACAGTGGAAGGGTGGTCTTTGGAAATTTTACTTATAGAGAAATATAGTTGTTTCCTGTTAAATATAGCTGGTCTTGTTGCCACTGTTGTACCTGGACAATGTGAAGTCTAAATATTGTGGAAAAACTTCTGGAGAACTTCTGTGAGGTGGCAGGAAAGCAACACTCCTTGGGGATTGGCGTTTCACTTGATTAATAACATGTGGTAGGGTCTAGAGATAAGCTTTCCAGATAAATAAAAAGATACAGTCCTTTCTCTGGAAACTTCCAGTCTAAAGAGAAACAGCAAGCAAGGTAAGGGTGCAATAAAAATCAAAATACCAGGAACAGCACGGGTCGCAGAATTGATTTGTGTGTGTGTTTTGGGGGTTTGGTTTTCCCCCGCCTGCGCTGCATTGCAGCGTTTCTGTATTGTATTTTAAAATCTTCAATCATAGTTAGGCTCAGATGGAGGATGGGCACAAGACTGCTTAAACTGTTGCTGCATAAATCATTTAATTGTTTTATGGAGTTTCAAGTCATGTGTATCCCTGAAAATTCTGCAGATACCATGAGCAGTGCCTAGTCTTACAGACGTTTGGAGTTACACCAAGTCCAGACCCAAACAATGACCTCTGTAATTGGGAACCTCTAGTCGGTGAGTCTTGTCTGAGTACAGTTGTGGCAATTTTTAAATAGACTAACACCATAGCGACGTGTTTTAGGGACATAACTGTCACTGGGCTTCAAGGTTTCAACTTCTGATGCGTAATTCTAAGGGAATGTTCATCTCAGGCCTAAACCCCTAGCGCTGCATATTTGTTTTGCACAAATTTGAAAATACCTGTAAGAAGCATTTCCTATCTATATTTTTTATTCCTATCTGTGTGTAAGAGTGGCACCACGGGGGTACATTTGATGACAATATTTGTTGATGAATATATTGACCTCAAAGTGGGAACTGGAATGAGAACCAGAAAGTGAAACCAACCACGGTGTGCCAGACCTCACCAAGCCTTTGCAGTGAGAAAGGTCCATAACTCTTTTCACAAAGGCTTAGTTTGATGGTTATGTTGGTTAAATGCTATAAACATAAATAAATCTCAGTAACCATTTCGTTGTCGTTCGTTTTATTTGCCATATTATGTAAGAGGATCAGTTGTTACTTCTGCTGATAATCACTTGACCCAGACGTGTCTCTTCACTGCCTGACGAGATCAGTTAATAGCTTTTTGATGCCTCCTTCTAGCGTTGCTTTTCAGGAGTATTATGTTTTTGTTTTGTTTTGCTTTTCCCCAATCTGGGACTTGATCTGTGGTTTTTAATGCCTCTGGGAATATCTGATGAAAGATCTGTGGATCAAAGAATTCCCTTCAAAAAAAATCCCAGGAGCTTTCAGATTGTTAGTCCGTATTTGGACGTGTTCACTTCCTGAGGGCTTAGGGACCTCGCTAGCTGAAGATGAGCTACTACTCTACAGCCCTTATTCCCATGTATAGGTGTTGAGGGATCTTTTTAAATGTTAATACTGCTTTTCATCATTCCAAAGTTTCTCTTTGGTAGGCATTGAGCATGGGTTGTAAGATATACTGTGCATTTCTGAGTTCTTATTAAATTACTTGAGTATTACTTCGCTAAGTAAGTGCTTCTGACGTAATGTGTTGATGACTTAGTAGAGGAGCTGTTCTTTATTCTAGAAATATTGGACTGACAGCTGTTACTAAAAACTTAGGCTATTGGGACTGTTCTCTATACCTTTCCTCCCCCATTTCCTTCTCACATGCACACTTCAAAGCTGTATTAGCAAGTAATTTGTCTTAAAATTTCAGTGCATATTTAAAGCCAGATTGAATAATAGCCAACCCAGATGTCTACTAGACTGTCTTTTTGTGCTCAGCCTAACTGAATGCAACAAAAAGTTTATTTTTATGTATGGTTGTTTGCCTTAACATCTTGTAGTATCTGTTAGTGTCAAAAATACTTTTCATTGGCAAAACCAGCGATTAATTTTTTTTTTTCTGGCTCTTGACTCCAGTGAACTTACCTACGGTGGTTTTATATCCTTGGTGTAATGAGAGGTGCAGTCTCTTTGCAAACTCATCGTTATTAAGCATTGCAGATCAGTGCTGTTTGCAGTTCTAAAGGAAAACCTAGATTGATCTAAGTGGGATGAATGATGAGTGTAGAGTGAGGAGAGGTGGCAGTATTGCAATTTCTGTCTTGCTTTGATACGTGATGTCAGAGAGCATTGTTTTACAAAGCTGCTAAAGCAGAGAATGTGGCAGTTCTACCCTAATACACAATACTTAGACCAGATCAAACATCTTATTTAGCAACTTTAGTGATTCTTCAGATGCTTAACCAGAATAAAATTAGTGTTTTCACATGTGAGATGGGTGAGGAGGCAAACTTCAAGAAGACTACCTGTTGGAACAGGAATTTGAGTCCCTGGACAGTACACCATGACAAACCTTGCCAATAGTTGTATCCCTAAATTGGGATTTTACCCTGTTCAGACTGGGAGTGGGCGAGTAGTGCTCTGTAGCACGTTGCTGTTGTACTTTGTTCCACTCACGTGTACTCTGAAGCTTGGATGGGATTCAACCTGCAGAAATCTAATGACTGGTCTTGCCTTTTGTTTGTTTGGTGTTCTTACTGAGGGGTTAGTTCTGGTTTAGGTTTTTGTTGTTTGTTTTTTTTTTTTTTTGAGTTTTAAGAGGCTTGGTGTAGAGTTGAAATAGAGTAATTGTGCTCCTTCTTTGTTTGCTGTAAGCCATGAGTAGATGTACAGGGGGGTGACTTATAATTGATTTCACAGGGATCGGCAGCCAGAACGCAACGATTACTTTTGGGGTGTCTTTCAGCTAAACAATCTTATCAGAAATTCGTAATGTTAATCACAAAGTGCAGTGCAGTTAGGGGAACTGAATGTGAAATTCAACAGTTGTGCCCTGCAGTGCAGGGAAGGGGGAGGGCTTTGCAGTTCGTGTGCTGGATGGAGCTCGTGTAGGCTTTTTTGCAGCGGTCCTCAAGTCTGTGGTGCTCAATAGGTCACTTGATCTATCACTTGACTGACCTCTCTAGCCCTGGAGGTGAGTTCACATGGTGATGACAGCAGAAGTGCATTCATTATTGGCTTTGGGTCTAGAGATCTTGAAAAGTGTCTATGGAGGGGTGACTGAATCTCTGGTGCCTTCCTTAGCAGCGCCATCTCCTCCCGTTGCACATCAGCTCTAAGAGGTGGATGTTTGGGGTCTGACTTTGAAGTGTTATCAACTAGAACTCAAATAGAATTTAATTATGTAGCTGTCTTGGTTCCCTTGAACAGCTGTATTACAGAGCAGTTATGTCTTGTCAATAAAATAGTTGGGACAGGTGCTGAGAAAATAGCCAACAATTACTGACAGTTCATTTTTTAGGTTTTGGATCTAATTTTGTCGGCAAGTGAAGCATAGGTTTCAGTAATAGCTGCTGCTGTAGTTAACTCATTTTGTCTTGAGCTGTCCGTTACATTTGCCTCGCTCGTGATACCTCATTGCCTGCGCTGCTTCAGTTCGGTTAGAGTGCGGAGAAGGTGCTGATGAGGTAAGGGAAGTACAGGTCCACGGTCCCTTCCCACCCAAACCCATGGGCTGGGTGAAATCACTCCTCTCCAAGTGGTGTGCCCAGTGATGCAGTTCAGCATTGTAACAGCTCTCGCATCTTGGAGCATCAGAGAAACTACCCCAGAAAGAGCCTGGAATTGAAAACCTGCAATGCTTTAGAAACAGGGATCAGATGGGAAACCAGAAATCTCAAGGAGAAGGTTTGAGACCAAGCACGATTATATTGAGCTGTGAGAAAGTCAAAACCTAGCAGTTAGGAAATATTTGTCTAATTGATAATAATTTTTGTGTATTTCTTTTATACCTGGAATCCCTTTTTCCACTAACACAGCTTTGAGACAGGGTGTGTAGGGGGAGCTCTGGCTTAAAGTTCTGGCTGATGCATTCTTTGAATATGTCTTTAATCTTGGGGTGTGGATGCTGCTTTAAAATAGTGCTTTCACTAGCATAGTGATCTCTAGTGATAGAGCCATAGTTTTAGTAATGAAAGAGCCATGCAGCATAGGTTAAGATGGCTCTTCCTCACTGCAGTCAGGAGCTGTAAGAGAGTGCTGCTTATCAAAAGACACTTGGACATTCTGAGAGTATAGTCCGGTCTGGTATAACACCGCTGTAGGAAAATGCTAGAACACACAGTGTGCTCCTTTCTCATTTCAGAGGTGTAGATGGCTTATTTCTTGGGATATTGTGGGGCTACAAATCCTGCACTGGAAGCAAGGATATGGCACTTTCTTGTTACTTGAAGAAATAAAGCTTTTGTATCTCTGAGATCATGAATTCCTAATTTGTCTCCCCCCCCTCCCCACTTGTTAACAGGAACAGGAAGGTGGTCGATTACTCCCAGTTTCAAGAATCAGATGATGCTGGTAAATCACTTTTTATTTTCCCCTTCTTAATATAATATAGTTGGGCTAGAGCACTTCCTTTATTACTTTCCATATTAATTGCTTTCCTTCAAGCCACTTCTTTAACTTAAATTCTGAGGAGTTTCTGCTCTTCACAGTCTCTGAACTCTTTAAGTATTTGAAAATAAAATGAATCTCATATGCTCTGCATTAAACAAACAATGGTGATAGAAATCTTAGTATTTAATGCTTGTATTGTTTTAGTGCCTTGAGGCTGTTGGCAGCAACTGTCTTCTTCCTTGGTCTATGTTATGGTCTGTGGCAGAATCTCCCTGATGCCCCCCCCCCCCCTTTTTTTTTTCCCTACAGTAAAATATGTTTTCAGTTTATTTCAGTGGACTGTAGTTAATCCCACAATGTCAGGCAGTGTTGTGAACTGCTTAAAAAAAAAAAATAATTCTTTATGTTCTTTGTGAATTAACAAAATATTTCTGGAAGCCGTATGGAGTGTGTTTTGTGTTCTTAGAAAACAGACACGCTGCTACTGTTTGCTCAGTGAGGTTGCACTGGTAATTAATGGAAACAAATATGCATAGTTTTTAATTGCAGTGCTGTTACATTGTGTAATAGCTGTAAAAAGTTACACAGTTAATGACATACTTTTCCCCATCATAGGACAGTAAATAGTGCTTGCTGTGGTAGAAATGGGTAGGGTTGTTAGCTTTTCATGTATTTACATAAAAACTGTTTCTGACTAGCTATAAAATGAGACATTGTGTCCTCTTGTGAGGCTTTCTGTATGTTTCTTAATGCTCGGCATTTTTATTGTGCTGTTGGCAGAAGAAAAGGTAAATCACTAGTTTAAGACAGGACTTTGCTTCTGTAAAGTTTTGTTTGAAGCTTTGTGATTTTTTTTTATTTTTTTTTTTTTATTATTTTTTTGAAGGGCTTCTTTTTGATGTGCATGAAATGGTCAGTTTAAGTTATAGCTGAGGAAGTCAGTTTGCTGGGAACTAGGAGTTTGATTCAAAACCATTTTGTACTGTTCCGTCCAGATGAAGATTATGGAAGAGATTCAGGTCCCCCATCCAAGAAAATCCGTTCATCTCCCCGGGAGGCTAAAAATAAGAGGCGATCTGGGAAGAATTCTCAGGAGGACAGGTAAAAGAAGCGCTTCATCCGTTATGAACGTGTCTCCAAACCTTGCCCTGTATGTGGGGAGCAGTGTCTTCTAAGAGGAATGCTTGTAAGTGGAATTCAGGTCCTGCAGTGTAAGATACAGAGCTCTCAATCACAAAGCTTGTGTAATCAGCTTGGACGTTGAGGTGGTTCTTTCTTATCTGAATAGACAGTGAAATCATGTGTGAAGTACTTGTCACTGGTACTGCATCATTAAAGTAGCTTTCCGGAGCTAGACAATCGGAATGGGAAGGAATATGATCCCAGTTACAAAAATTGGCAACTAGTACAATCATCCAGGTAAGTCAGTGGCAAGATGCATTTAATTTTCCATGGGTTTTTGGTGTGCTCTGAGCATCCCCGTGGCTAAAGATGAGGGAGGGTAGAGGGGCAGTTAAGAGCAGGGGTCTGTTCATTACTTTGGTGGTTCTTTCTTATTTCCAGTTTTGTCTAATTAATAAATTTACTTGGCTTGATAACTGGGTTGCTGCAGCAGTGTGAAAGGACTCAGGTGTAGGGGATGCCTCAGTGACCAGTGACAGTCATCCCTGTAGAGTTACAATAACTGGTCAGCAAATGATTGCTGTGGGACATATTAAGTAAGTTGACTGCTTTTGTGACAGATGTCAAGTTCAGGGATGGAGGTTCTGCCAGCTTTATACTTAACATGGTATTGTCCAGGAAACCATATTCCTGGCCTAGAGATCAATTTTCTCTCTGAAAATTGCTATTTTCAGTACAGCGATGACAGAAATCCAAGTTAAAACAGCAGTCAAACCCTGTCTTTCTCTTGCTTTCAGTGAGGATTCAGAAGAAAAAGATGTGAAAACTAAGAAAGACGATTCACACTCGGCAGGTAACTTAACCTACGTTGTACTTTCAAAATAAAGACCAGTTTGTAAGAGTTACAGGAGTAGGAAAAAATCTTGTGACTCGAGTAGTCTGCGCCTTTTTAATAGACTAACCTTACGCTGGATGTTGCCTCTACTGCTCCTACTTCTGGCCCTGGTTTGGGATAACATATTTTTGTGTAACGTGATGCTGCCAGGTAGCTAGGTGTGTGGTAATCTCTTCCCTGTAATTCTCACCCGCATTTCAGAATGATACAAGAAAACTTCATATTGGTACCTTTTCCTTCCAGATGAAGACTTTGGCAGTGAAGACGACGACTTAGGCGCAGATGATGGCAAAGCTGACAGTGACTATGAGAGCTCACAAAAAAGCAAAAAAGGAAAAAAGGCTAAACCAGAAAAGAATAAGAGAGCAGCCTCTAAATCCAGGAAAAGGCCTGCAGGTAAAGAAAAGTGTTGCTCGGCTTTGCAGGGAAACATACCACACAGGGTCATCGCTGGGTGACTATGGAAATGTGCTTGTTAGGTTGAACCTGACTGTTCTCCTCACAGCTCAGTTACTCAGCGAGTGTCTCGATTAACTTGATCGCTGATGATCTCTGTTTTTCCCACGTACTGCCTCAAGACAGTGAGGTGGTCGTTGTTGCCTATCTTCATTATAACTTGGTGATTTTTTGCTGCAGAGGACAGTGAGGATGAGAAAGAAGACCATAAAAATGTCCGTCAGCAACGACAGGCAGCATCCAAAGCAGCTTCGAAACAACGAGAGATGCTTATGGATGATGTTGGTAGTGAGGAGGAAGAACAAGAGGATGATGAGGCACAGTTCCAAGAGAGTGAGTAAATGACATTGTAAAAAGTTAGAATCAGTGTGATGTGAGTGTAGCACCAGCTGTGAGGTTATGGGTCTGTCCAGACAGCACCGGTAATGCAATTTGCTTTTTGACTGTGACAGTGAAGACATTAATCGTCCTTCTCAGTAACTTCCTTAGACTGCATATCTGTCCAACAGACCAAGCTTTTTCACCTCTAGAATTTTTGTTTGAAGTTTGCAGCAAAGGTGCACGTGTCTTTACAACAGTCCTTTAGGGCTGCTTAGAAAGTTCTCCATGTTTTTTAGCTGCTTCTTGCTCTCCCATTGGTTTTGAGGCATCGATACTGTGCTCAGATGAGGTAGAAGAGCTTTATACTTGATGGATCAAAGTAGGACAGTGTTTCATAAGAAAAAATAGGTTAGGCTGGTAATGAACAACAGTAAGTTCCTGAATTAGAATGCAAATCTGATTTTGGAATCGTTGAAATGATCACTGCGCTTCTCTCTGAGATTCTCTGTATTTTGCAGTGAGTTACTTATTAAGGAGATGGAGCATATTTTGAGGACCTTAGAACACTTGACTTTTTTTTTTTAATCCTACTGTCCCCACCAGTAGAAAATCTCCTGCTGCATCCCATTTCTTCATCACAGCAGATAGGTGGAAGCTCATAAGGTCACAGAATCCTAGCTTCCCCTCACCGCAGTTGAACTGCCTGACCGATCAACTGCATTTTCTATTCCTTTTCTCCAAAAACTTAATCTTCTTTGTGCTTTCAGCAGATTCAGGAAGTGATGAAGACTTCCTCATGGAAGATGATGATGATAGTGACTATGGCAGTTCAAAAAAGAAAAATAAAAAGGTCTCCAAGAAATCCAAGCCAGAGAGGAAAGAAAAGAAAATGCCAAAGCCCAGGCTAAAGGCGACAGGTGAGCCTATACAAAGTTAGGCAGCTTGCTTTAGAGGTTGGGGTTTTCTTCTACTGTAGAAGACTCAGCAGAGGTCTTGGGATGAGTGGGTATCGATTCAGAGTGCCCGAGGGCTAATTCCTGTATGGTGCCATGATCTAAAGCAACACTGTGGCTTTAATTCAGATCAAGTTACTATCTATGTATTGTTCCCAAAAAACTGCCTAGATTGCAAAACCTACCCTCTTGAGATGCCATGCTCTGACTTTATTATCGCTGACTTACGTAGGGCTTCAGTTGGGGCTCTCAGACTTTGTGATGATCACGATTTTCAGGGTGGAGGAAGATGGAGAAATCTGAACCAGAGGATAATTTTATGCACTTCTGCAGGAGGTCTAAAATCATAGTAGTGATGTGTATACTGGTTTGACAGGAGGCTGGCTATGGTAGTTTATGATATCATATCCAGTAATTAGTCAGGACTTGCAATTAAAGAGGTTTTTTAAAATCTTGTTAGCTAACTTTTCAGTTCAGCTTTACTACTACGGGGTGCAAAACCCACTGTGTGTCTCGTATGGTCAAAGCAAAATGAATCCTGCTACTGAAGTTTCTTGTATGTCTTTTTTTGTATAAAGCCCTATGACTTTTCTGTCTTTTCTGATCAAAACTTTCATAAGCTCTTTCTTTTTCCAGTGACCCCCAGTCCAGTGAAAGGTAAAGGGAAGGCAGGCCGCCCCACAGCTTCCAAGGCAACAAAAGAAAAGACCCCGTCCCCCAAAGAAGAGGACGAAGAGCCTGAAAGTCCCCCAGAAAAGAAAAAATCAGCCAGCCCTCCTCCAGAGAAGTCAGGGGATGAGGGATCTGAAGATGAAGCACCCTCTGGTGAAGATTAAAAGGCAGTTGAGGAAATCTTTGTTTAAAAAAAAAAAAAGAAAAAAAAAAAAGGAAAAAAAAAAGAAAAAGGAAAAGAAAACATACTTAGGGGTAGAACACGGTTTTGGCTGTGGCTTGACTCATGGGCTTTGAATGCTGTCTTTACTTTCAGCTGTTTAATACAGTGTATCCTTTTTTTAATAAGAGGAAACCCTTATACAGTGATATTTTGAAGTCAATGTTCTCTGTTGGCCATTCCGTTCTCCCTCCCCCACCAAATCTGAAAGCCATTTGAGACAAATTAACAGACCATTTAAATATATATTTTTTTCAAGGGATACTGCAGTTGTGAAGCAATAAGGTTTGAGACTGATACGTGGAAACCATACTTACAAATCGTTATGTAGAATAGATTTCCCAGTGCTGGTAAGAGTTCTTTACAACTATTACTCTGTATTTGAATATGTGGGGAAAAATGAACCTTTGTTTTAACAGACTTTTGTTGTTACGAGTTCACTCTCAGAAAAAAAATACAGGTGATGTAAATTCCAGTTGAGGAGGGAACCTGGGGAGGAAACCTGTGTTTCTTGGATTCGGGCACGGGTTTTATGGCAAGCAATCAAGAGACTTGTAGATGGTCCACTGTCTTTTATTTGGAAAAGACTCTCCAATTAAGATGCGAGATCTTTTTGTCTTGCGGAGTAGGATCCTGTTCTGCTTTAGGCAAATTGCAGTTCATTCTCTCCAAATTCAGATGTACAACCTACAAGCTTCTCATGTCCATTAACTCTATTCTGTTTCTTCCAAGGTTGGCTATAGGTGGGCAGAATAGGGAAGAGAAATTGAAAACCATTTTATAAACTCTGGTTTCCATTTGGTATGGTGGAAAACATCTTTAAGGTTTTTCCAAGGGGAAAAAAAAAAAATTAATGGGTAGCGTAAACCAAAATTCTTCAGCTTTTGGGGCAAGGGATGTCCTTTTATAAATGTGAAGCAAAGGATTCCTGTAACGCTCTGGTCAGTCTCGGATCCCATGAGTCACGCTTAAGTGTTTCTCTTCTCTCCCTCCATCTGTCCTCAGAGGCTGTGTAGTCACAGCTCTCAGCCTCTCCAGCTGCAGTGTTGGACAGCAGACTTCCATGGGTAGTCAGCATCGCCACGACACTGCTTCCATTCCTTCATCCTTTCATCCTCCAGTGTGGGAAGCTTTGCTCCCACATCGACATGTCTGCTTCTGACTGTTGGCTGTCGTTCTGCTCCCTAAGGCTGGGAAGTGCTGAACGGGGAGCGGTGCCGAAGGATGAAGCTGGGAGGAAGTGGCGTTTGGCAGCAGTGCAGCAGGGCTATCGTTGTATAACACCAGCAGGGTGTCCCTCCAAAGGCAAGACACGAGGTGTGTGTGGTGGCATTTTAATGGGTTTTTATCAAAGCAGCCATATCCTTTTTTAAATTTTAATTGAAGTACACAAGCCTTGGTTTTCAAACCCTAATACAGAACTTGCTGCCATGTTTCTTGGTGGAAATACTGAAAACTGGACCTGCCATTTTTAATTTTTTTTTTTCCTGAAACTCTTTGTGCTCTCTGTACCTTGCTCGCAGTTACCTTAGAGCCAACAAGCTTTGCATTTTTTTGTTTTCTTTCCTTTTTTTTTTTTTGTCACAGAACTACACGTTTTGTAAGCAGCCTCTTGAAGGTGTAACATAAGGCAGCTAATTAGTTGGATTTCTGGTGCACGTGCTACCAGATTTTTAATCCCGTTTGGATTTTAGAGAGCTTTTAGAGGTGATACACTAATATCAGCAGGAAGGACACTTGGCTGAATTGCATAGGGAGCCCGAAGATGCTGAGCACAGTCTGGAGCCTAAAATGTGGAATGGGATATTAATATAACAGCCAAGTGATTGTCTCGTGTGATTCATACCCATGGATTTTATTGAGGCTGGTAAATTACTTTACCTTGGCTTATAAAAAATTAAGTTCTCTACCATTCTTTACTATAATGAAACTACTGTTGCCGCTACAATAAAGATGATCGGTGTTTCCATTGTAAATCTTTTTTTTTTAAAAGTGGTTTAATTTTGCAGAACAGCTTAAACCTGGAGTGAAGTATCAGTCTTGAGAAAGAAACTGATGTAATCCCTCACCTCTTCCCACCTTCCAGATGTCTGGGAGAGCAGAGTCTCTTGCATTCCCTCCACTCCTAGTCTAGTGCTTCTGGGGTAATATGGACAAATAAATGGCTAAATTTAACAAAAAAAAAAAAAAAGGAATTAACTTTGGGGATAGAATATGCTTGTGAATGTCTGTTCCACAGAGTTGTTCTCCTTCAGTCAGACTATGTTTCAAACTGTTCTTGTCTTGGGTTCTTAGGGGTTTTCTGGTATTAAAATGTACAAGGAATATTAAACATAGAATACCTCTAGCTGAGCTGGTCAAACAGCTGCTTCTTTACCTGCTAGACCAGTTTTTTGGTTTTTGTTTTTGTTTTTTTCTGAAGAGTGTATTTTGTAAGCTCCACTTGAAAATATTTTTCTTTTTTTTTTTTCTAACACAGTTAACTAAAACTAAGGCTGTGAAAAATGTTTCTTATTGTTCTCAGATGAGGTTTTTTGGACTGGATTCTTTTATGCCTGGAAATTTTGGCCCTTTATCTCAGAAAACTGTTCTGCTTTCTCATATGTTCATCTGTCATGGCTGTTACAGGCTGCATGGTGCTTGCCTTTGAGTTTTGTCACAACCCAAACACTATGTAAATCCTGTACTACTTGGTGGGATTTTGTAACTTTTTCTATATCTTCCTGTTTTGCTGATTTGTGCAAACACTAAGCCCTTAACAGACTCTTGGTTACTGTTAGAAATACAGCAGTTTACATTTTTACAGATAAAAGAAAACAGTGAAGGTTAACACACTTTATTTTATTTTTTTCTTTAGTACACAACATTTTTTCCTTAGCGGCAGACTTAACATCTTTAAATGTCCTTTTAATTTGTATTAAGTGTTCTGATTTCTTGAAGGAAAGCTAAAGGAAAAAAAAAAAAAAGGCCTTTCTTTAGGAGTGTGCATAATTCTCCACGGAGCAGAAAGCTTCCTCCACAGAAGGTGGCTTTGAAAAGATTGTCTTCTGTTACACAGCTGTAGTTTTGGAGCCTTTGCAGAGAGGTAAACGGATTTATTCCAAAGTTCAGTTCATCCAGTGCCCTGCCCTGGTCTTACTCTTAAAACAGTGGTTCATAACTAACTTCCTCTGTGTGTCCTCTTGTGCGTTCTGTTTCTGAATCCACACCACCATGGCCAGTTCTGCAGTTACATGCCAATAGCACTGCCTTGAGCTGGCCACGGGGCTCGGTCAGGGAAAAAAAAATGCCATTTCAGTTGGAATTTCATCCTAAAGATTATTTGCTTCGGTTTCTGGTCAATCAGCCTGAGAATGTCAAACACGCCAAGCTAAATGGGTTTCAGAATGGATTGTGGGTGACAGCAAGACATGGGAATGGGGCAGCCAAGAAGCTTTTAATGTTGATTAATGAAAGCAGAAGAGGGGGGAGAGGAGCAGCACAACATGGTGACTTCTGCTAGGGCCCCTCCCTGCTGCCAGGGAAGGGTTCAGAGCCCGCTCGGCTCCTGTGCCACCACACGGCCGCAGCCACAGATCATGGACTGCCAGAAGATGCGCTTCAATTCCTTTTTTTTTTCTTTTTTTTCTTTTTTTTTTTTTCCCCTCCACTGGTGATGGTCACAAAGGTACAATTGACACTGAGGCACCCAGGTTAAGGAGGGAGGGAAGTAAACTGTAACATGCTGGAAGCTTTTGAGCTGTAGAAACTGGTGCTTTGCTTTATGTAATTTGTTTGTGAAGTGTTTATTTTTATAACAGATCATATTGTTGAACACATGGTTCTTAAAAACTACAAACTGATCCATGAGTTTAATATTTGAGAAGTGGATGTTCATCTGTTGGGGGAGGCAGGACAGGGAAGTGTAAGGATATGGATATTTAAAGGGACACTGTCACAAAACAGTTGCTGGCATATAGGATATGTTAGTTGGGGGGGTGGGGGGTGTGTCACATCTATATGTTGAAATTATATATTCTATATGTATATGATCAAAATAGAAAAGTTTCCCTGAATTTTGAATATTTTCCTACAGTTTTGGGAGGTTTAAATGCAAGTTCTGCTAATGAAACTAGGAAGCAAAACTACCTATTCTGTTCTGTCCAAGGTGACTTCTTTTTTAAGTACTATGAGGAATATCCGAGCTCTGAGAGATGACAGTGTCCTTTCCAGACCTCCCCAGATCAAGTGTATCCTCGTTTTAGACTTCCCACTTCAGTAGATGACTGGCATTTGAATGTCTTTTCATTGAACTCTTTATATTAAAAACAAAACGCAAATATTTCAAAGTCTAGTCCAGTTCTCGCCATGTGCTGACTCTGTGTATCAACCACTATTGGAAGCGACTCTCTAGACTCTGCCCCTTCAGCCGCGTGAATCGAGTGGGTCCATCGGTCTGAGCATGCTCAGTGTGACTGCAAACCACCATTGTGCATATGCTTTGTATATTGGGGCGAGGGTTTTTTATATATATATTTTGGGAGGGGTAGTGGGTGGGATGGAGAAATACTCAATCAGCTTAAGCCAGAATAATGTGTGTAAAAGCCCCTGAAGTATTTTGTGTGTGAGTGCGCGGGTGTGAGTGCGCGCATGGGAGTGTCTGACATCTTTATTCCCTTTGTGTTCAGAAGATTTGTGAGTTTTACTTTTCTTTTGTTATTTTTTTTCTTCCCTCTAGGCTCTCATCGCAGCCCCTGCCTCCACCACAATCCACGAAAAAGACAAAATGAACAACTGCCTCAAAAAAC
>JANIJG010013153.1:0-10325 GCA_024611175.1 Megaceryle torquata | reverse complement strand
AACGCCAATGAAAGTAGTTGATGTACATGTTATCAGATTGTAACCACTATATAAGTAAGTGACGCAGTCAGAATAAATGGATCGGCATGTAGCCATATTGGTGTGATTGTCGATACTCGGCCGGCTTCCCAACGGGACCCTCTTCATAGTAGGTGACTTACATATGCCAGAAACAAGCAGAGGTTTGCTGGTATTGGTTTCATCTTGATGTGGTTCAGTGTCAACTTTTTCTGCTTTGCAAGTCCCATGCATATCTCCTGCACCAAAGTTGAAAATACTCTTATCAAATGTCATCAACATTTCCTTGGCACACATGGTACTGAGAGTAGGTGGTATTTCAATGAGAGTGGGTTTGCCAAACAGCTTTCTGTTCATAGCTCCACTGTCTCCTATTACACCCTTCTTCCAGAATTCACATCTGCTGCTACAACATTTTAACATTTTTTCCCTTTATCTTTAAAATATTTTCTGTTAGTTAGTTTTAATATGGTTGTGGTGGTGAAGCTAGCACTTTCTGGCTTTTCCAGGACATTTTCTTTTCTTTTCTTTCCTTTTTTTTTTTTTTTTTTTTTTTTCCCACCTTTTCTTTAACCTTTCCCTCTCAGATGCCTTTCTTCCTCTTGTTATCTAACAAAAAATCTAACACTGAATCAGATTATCTCCATTTTCTAAGAGTAGTAAACAGTTATATGAAATATCAGTAAGTACTGAAGCAGACACCAGACATCTGCTGTTACTTTAATTCAGTTGTGTTGTGTTTATGGGTTTGAATAGCAATTAGTGCATTAAATAAAAGAGTTAATGCGATGAAAATACCCTAATTGTAAAGGCTGTAAATTATAAAAAAAATCAGATATGTGTATCCAGTGATAGTACTGTTACAGCATTAAATGCATATGACTTATGGTAGTTATGGTAGTACTGGTTAATCACATAACCTATTGATAATTAGATTAATTAATTGTCTTTGCACAAATTGTTGTAGTCATTTGTCTACATTTGTAATGTTACTATTTTGTTAAACATAAGGGATAGCTTCCCAAAACCAGCAACAACAAAATTTTCACAAGAAAATTTAAACACTTCATCTTATCTCATGAAGCACCTCTCTGTTCTGTAGACTATATACACTATATATTCTAGTTTAGTAACTTCTTCCAGACTTGTCCCCTTCTGTGTCTAGGGTCAGACTTACTGCTTATAACGGCATTATCTAACCTGTGTTCAATGTTTTTATGGATTTCTCTAAACAAGAAAGGAATTGCTATGTAATACCAACTCTGACAATTCATGGCATTAGCACCTACCCAAAGAAAGAAAAAGGGGAGCTCTTCAGCTTTCTTGAATCACATGTGCATTTGAAAAGTTCTGGGGTTTGATTATTCAGACTTCTCTGGTTGTATGTAGTGATTACCTGGGTCTCCAGCAGCTCACAAATATACTACTGATGTCATCATTCCCAGAGCTGATTTGGAGGTCAGGGACAAATTTCAAATTATCATCGACACAAACCATCGTTCTGAGTGGGTCATTGAACACTTGACATAAAATCCTTGATATTTTCATCACACATGCATCTCTAGGCAAATAAAGGGAGAATTTTAACAAATTACTTTTTATCAATAAATAATAACAAATATTATGCATTTGCATTTTGATCAGTTTTAAGATGACACCCTGTCACATGTATTTTACTAGAAATATTTTAAAAATTGTAATTTTCTTCCATTTCGTAGAGTTCCCATATCTTTCATACTGTGCTTTAAAGGATGTATCTTTGGGTTCATTAAACAAGGAAAACTCATGTGATCATGGGAACTATTAACAAAGAGAGTTTATGTGGAGAAGAACACAGCCTACTGATTACATAAATTAGGAGTTTATTTCATGAGACAAAGAATATAGTAAAGGCTAGCTTAGTCTGTTCTAAGGGTCTTTTTTCTAATTTGAATTTTTCTTAAACAGCAAAATTATGTTTAACTATATCTCAACTAACTTAGGATAATATTCTGTTTTCTGTTTCAGGCTTTGCATAAAAAGTGAAAAACCTTATTAGCCAAGAAAGGTTCTAAAGAGCCAAAGACAGAGTAGCAATAGAATCTAAAAAGTGTTGTTTTGATGTTGTTTATTTTTAATTATTATTTTATGTTTGAAGACATAGATGCAAAGATATTGAGCTTGTAATTTAATATTCCTATTATTTGGTTTAAATTAGAAAACAAGTGCTGAAGGTACACAGTCAAGGAAAGTGGGGATTTTCAGCATTACTTAATATATATGTGAGACTATTTAAAAAATTGTTGACTTTTAATGGGATTTTTCCCTCTTCAGGAAATATGTATTTCCACACAGTTTGGTTCTTTTTTTATCTGAAGATTAAGAATATTTTCCTTAGTTGTCTCTTTATAATCCCAGAATCACAAAACAAAATAATGACTGCTTTATCTTGGGCAAACTTCCCTCAGATTTTGGTAAGCATTCTATGTTTTTATTGTATCTAGCATAGACTGTTGTACTATACTTTTGTTCTATATATAATGCAATGCACATGTATTTGCAGCCAAATACACATATACCTTTTTTCTATGACCTAAATTATCTTTAACAGGAACTGATATTTCTGTTTTCTGCAGGCTAAAAGCAATGAATTATTGAAAGTGAGAATGCAAAGGTTATGTCCCAGAAATTACTGTGGTATATGTGGATGTCCCTGGGCCAGCTTTAAATTGTCCTCTGTACAGGCTAATTCACACTGAATAAGAGAAAACTTCTGGGCTGATATTATTAGAAACTTAATTTTCAGTCTTGAAGGATATCAGGGACTGTATAATCTATGCATTAAATCCTTGAACTATTCTATTTTATTAGAAATATGCCATTTATTTTAGATTAACTGGAATTCTCTGTGCATATTAAACTTCAATATATTTATGTAATGCTTTGGTACTACTTTGTGACACTGTAGTGGAAGTAATCTAGTAACATTAGTTGTGGTATTGCAATAACATAGTTATACTGCTTTTAGCATCTATGCTTGCCTAGGTATCTCTACAAAGCATTTTATTGGGTATTAGAGCAGTATACTGCAAAAGAGAGATGACAGCTACATGAAGACTGCATTTCATCCTCAATTTGTGAATTTATAGTATGGTGAACTGGGAGAGAAAAGAGAAGGTATATAGATTAAAATGCTTTAATAGACATTTGTATCACAGTTTTGAAGTGTCCAATGAAACTGAACTTTGGATTAGATATATAAATTAAAAATGTCACACATTTCCTTGAACTAAATTTTCAAAAGCCACTGTGTGAGTACTTGGGACCTCTACAATGCCCCGGCATGACTAAGTTACTTCAGTCAAGAGTAAATGTTTACATCCACTGCAACGATTTGGTTAAATGAATGAACCCTTTAACAAGATATAAAAAAATCTAGAGTAAAATATAAGTTTCAAGAAACTCAAAAGTATAATGGTATAAAAGTGGAAATGGAAGGAAAAAAACATTAAACTCTGGCAATATAATACCTGAATTTAGGTCTTCTACCTACAAAATTCCCTGGCTATGCTAACTTTCCAGGGTACTTAGATGTCTTTTTCCTATCAAAGTGAGAATAATTCATATCTTAGTTACACAGTAACTTAAATTGGCTAAGTGTGGGCACATCCCTGTAAAACTGGAGTTCATGTGACAAGAAGCAAAACTGGTATGCATGTAATCATTGCATGTAGCCTCAGAGTTACTGTCCTTTCAAGTAACAGGAGAACAGACCAGAGCCCTTCTGATGAAGTCTGTTTTTTCATCTTAAGAGAATATGCATGGCATGCTAACAACCAATATAATAACTGCCCAAATATTACCTTACCCACATCTTGACTGTGTGAAAGTCTGGGGATCACCAAACTCTATATTTTTCAGTTCTCACTTGCCATCAAGCAGGAAAATCTAAATTTTTCTTGTACTCTTATTATGTATAGACTTTATTGTCAATTGGATTAATGTGATAGTCTCTTTTAACTACTTACTTGTTGATCCCACTTGTTTACTTGGTTCATAAATTGCAGCTGTAAAGCTGTAAAACTCTGAGAAGAAAAACTCATTATCCAATATTTTACATTACATCAAAGGTATCAGTGTTATACGTGCATACCCGTATTGTTTCCTTACATTATTATTTTTCTTTTTCAGTGTCAGTAATTCAATGTTTAGAAGCAGATGTTATTATACTGTTAAGACTAAGGCTTAGGCTTCCCACAATTCAACATATACTGGTATATGGTTTTAATTAATACTTAAAGTGTGTTATAACTGAACGTGACAGTTCAATATAACCCTGGTCTGCAGTATACAAGCATCTGAAAATTCTACTAGGCAAGTAATAGCTTCTATACTTTCCACCAAACCTGTAATATGGGATAAAATTAATTTTTTCAACAGAAGCAGATATTTATACATGTTCTGGCATTCCTATCACGAATTATTATAATACTTTATCCTCTTCAGTACTGACTGTAGCTTTATTGCAAACAGGGTTCTGTTAGTGAAGGAACTGAGTGATTGTCAAATTTCACAGTAAACCAGTGTTTCTGAGTCAGGAATGAAATACTACTGAAACAGCCTTCAGAAATAAATTGGCACTGTTTGATTGCATTACGCCATACATGAAGTATATCTTAGAAAGTCCTATACAGCATGATTGCAAAGGATGCAGTCCCTGAGAAAGGCTAATGATGCCAAAGAAAAGGAGATGGCTCAACTATGATGCACTCATATTGTTGAATTCAAGTGATTTATGAATTAGAATAAGTGACTGTTCAATGTGCAATATCAAATCTAGATTAGTATGAAGTCTGAAGATGAAAAGAAAGTTTGAAACAATGTATAAAAAATGTATAGAGTATTTTCTTTGGTGAATAGTTTTACTAAAGATGCATTCAATGTGCAAACAGCGTGGTACATTTCCAAATATATATTTTTTCTTACTAAGGGAACATGAAAATAAGAGTAAATGTAAATATATGATCTTGGATTTTAATTTTTTTTTTTTTTTGATGCTGTCTGTACTATTGTGATATATTAAAGCTTTTGAATTCACTTAGTGTTCAAACTTAATATTTGAATTAAAAGGTATCTAGAAAGCAGTATCCAACAGTAGTCTAATGCTTCAGCCATTGCCACAGCAAATACATACTGACTGATAGGTAACTACCACATGAGATGGTAAGTTAATGATGTTTGTTGATTAGCCAAAAATTAGTAAATTCAGTTAAAAAAAGAACAATGTTTGAGGCATTTACATACCTTCATAAATTACGTACTTCCACAAGAAGAACCATGTGTTGGTCCTGCAACAAGCTACCTGTTTTTCATCTTTAAAAATATATTATCTGAACAAACATAATTTGAAATAATTCTTGGTTATCCAAACAGGATTGCACTTCTGCTTATCACACAACCTCCAATTCTTTCTACAGACAGTAAATTTAATAGCCACTAAGTTTAAGGTAAAATATTAGGCGCCACTTAGTGCAAATCAGGTCAAAGTATAAGCTAATATATTTTAAAATTGCTTTGAAAAAAACCTTTGATGATTTCTTCTGCATAAAGAATCAGATGTATATACTAATTTCTGGAGAAGGAGTTTAGTGTTCACTTACATGTGAGTGAATAAAATTATCTAGTCATATAGAGACCTGTGAAAAATTAATCCATTTAGGAAATACTGATTGGAGGAGAGCAAAGAAATACTTTTTATTTTTCCTGAAAGTGGAGTTCAGAGGATTGCTAAGAAGAAATTTCATTTTTCAAAATGAAAGTGAATGCTGATTTTTGAGAGTGTTGAAGGGCAAGTTCTTGTTCTACTGAACAAAACTGTGGCTGGCTAATCTAAAGTTACTCTGCAGTATATTATTAAATAAAGCTGTCAAATTTACATTTTGATCATCTAACATGATATATGCTATTTGATTAACATAATATAATGCAAATGTTTATTGTGCTGTAAAAAAATTCTGGCCTTACAACCACCAATTTTCTCACTTTTCAAACATACTGCTTATCTACATACACGGATTAATAAACTGAAATTAGTACTATTTGTTTCAAATGTAGTCTATATTTTTCAAAAGTTCCTTGGAATGTAGACAATTCAACAGGGCCAAAATGTTTGATTTTCATTAGCTGAAAAAATGCTTTACTGTGAAAGAGGTTAGAGCTGAGAGATTGTATGCCTGCTTTGTGAGGTACATGAATACGCTACAATTTACAAGTGAATTAAATGATACTGCATAGATTATTTTTCCAATATTAAACACAATTGCACATACTCAAAGGTGACAGAACTAAACTTAGATATAGGAGATATAGAAATGGATAAAGCACAGAAGTTTCTATCCTTCAAGTATTCTGTGAAAGAAGAAAAATAATCAGAAAGCCTACAATGAGGAATAGGAAGTTTGCTGAAATGTCTGCATTTGAAGGATGATATGAAAATGGAAGTAATTTTTCAAACATGTTCAGCATCACTGCAGTGCTGAAAGAAACTACAAAAATCCTCTTGTGATAGACACAATAAACAAAAAATATTTGGAGTAGAAGGTGAAATTAAAGAAATTATCTTTTGTATTACGTTTTCAATGTGCTAGCAAAAAAAAAAAAAAAGTCTGGCTTGAAAAATGTTCTGATAAATTCAGCCTATGCCCCCTATAAATCATTATGTTTTGCAGAGAGGAGTGTTCAATTTACTTTACAGTTAAGTTTGACTTAGTGTGGTTTAAATTGACTATTCCTTTTCTGGTGGCCAGACATCAAGAGTAAAATTATGAATTACTGATTTTTTCAGTTTGCTGCATGAACAGGAAAAATAAAATGGGCAAACTGCTTTCAAATTGAAATACAAATGTTGTCTTCCTTCAAGATCTAAAGATGGAATGGAGAATGGGGCTTACTGACTGACTGGCATTAGTATCTACTAATCTTTTCTGGAAGCACTGAGGTTTACTGATGGAAAAGCTACAGAGTATGCACATAACAAAGTTAGGCATTCCAGTATGCAATATTGCATCTAAAAATGAACATATAATCTGATTGATGCCTACAGATAATACAGATAAGTGGATAGACAGCTGAGTTTAAATATAATTAATTAAGGATCTACATTTTTATCTGTATGCAAAAGCCATTTAATAAAATCTATGTACTATTTTCTTCTAATGAATATATTTCAGCTACCTTAAGGGAACTCAGACTGAGCCTGTAAAAAGCACATACATTCATTCTGTTATTACAATAATCCCTTGTATTTGTAGTATACATTCTGCTTTCCTTCTGAGGAGCATGTAACATTTAGAAATGTTAATGATTTCATTATAAAGTAACTCCAGTAACAGAATCCTTGTATTCACATTCCCTTGCACGTGAAGTGAAAATTTAGGTTATCTCTAAGTAATTCCACTCAGAAGCACATGAGATACCCAAGATAACTTGTATGCCTAAAACCATTTTGTTACATTAGAGGAATATTCAGTTTAGATGAACAGAGTCAATGCTGTGATACTTGGAGTTGTTTAGAGCTATCTTGGGCACTGCGTTGCACATATGAATTATACCCAATGTGACAGAGGAACCCATATCATGATGTCAAGTGCTTTCCTTTGGTATGGTTTGACTATATTTAATCTTAACCCATCTGAGAGATCTTTTTAGGAAACTAATAGCCTGGACTTTGGTAGATTTTTATTAATTATCACTCATCTACTGGAGTCATAGGCCTTTTTGAGCAAATCTTTAGGAGAAAGTAGGAAGCAATCTGTGACTGAGTTTAATAGTATTTTTATGAGTCTGCTCTCCTTCCTCTATTTATTTTGACATTTTTGCTACTGCCTCAACTTTGTATTTAGCTACATTTACATTCCTCAGAGAAAGTGATTATTGTATTTCTGTGCTTAAAATTCAGAGCCTGGCAATGGAAATTTATATCAGAATAAGTACTATGGAATAAATCAAGGCTTTGTTACTTACGGTAATGGTAAATCTTAATTCCTTATTTAACCTGGACAAAGATATGAGGCTATAAAAAGCATTAAATAGTTCTTATGAGCAGTAATACATTTCCCAGGTCAATAGATGTGGGATCTTGGTTGGAGGAAAATGGACACTGTTATCATGAACTCTCCTTGAACCATGGAGAGAGTGCGAAGGAGGAAGAACAAAGGAGAAAAAGTAATGAAGCAAGAAGATAAAGTAGACAAAGTAGAGAAAACCAGGACGTGGGGGATACTGGGTGAGTTAGGTAGCAACCAATCATGTAGTAGATTTAGGAGCGTAAACAGCATATGGGCTCTCGCATGTATCCAGTCAGCATTGTAGATACATGTGACTAGTAAAGCTCGCTCTATATAACCAAGGGATATACCGATAATAAAGGTCTTCGCTTTATAACTCTCATGGAGTTGCTGAAGTCCATTCTTCCTCTGCAAATAGAGTTGCTGATAGGAAGTCTGAGAGAGGGGGGGAAATTTCTTAACTATGTATAAAGATTTTACAGATTGCATATTCTTTTATAAATACTTGTATAACTTTAGAAATACCATTCAAAAAAACCCATACAATAAGATTTCAATATCTATAGATTCAGATATCTGATATGGCAGCTTATTCATATAGCCTTTTTCTACTGACAATCCTCAAGTACTATCCAAAACATAACCCTGCAGCCTAAGATATTGACATTGATAGTTGACATTTAAGACATGAACAGTATTCACTGTCCATATTGGTAGTGCAAATTAAAGGCCTTACAGGTCCAGCGTACATACTCCTGAGTTTAAAATCAATGACCTATAGGAAAGAAAATGAAAATTTTAGGGAACAGAGAGTAAAAAATAAACAAAGAAAAAAATTACTGGTAAAGCACAGTTCAGTCTAATTCAGACAAAGCAAAGAGAGATGAACCTTGTCAAGTGGGCAGCACATGAACAGCAATCAACAAGCCTTTACTGAAAGACTTTAATGCCAAAGAGTCTTTAGATGTGGACAAATAAAACACAATACCTGCAAAATTTGAGAATTTTTCTCTCTTCTAAATGAATTGGAATTCAAATAATAATACATAAGTATGAAATGAAAAAGACATCTTTAAGGAATGTAGGGACATGTGTAAATAATTTCATGTCTACTCATGGGCATATAAACCAAGTTGTTCTGTCAAAAAGGCAATAAAGTATCTTTCATTCCGTAGCACATTATGTTCATTTCCATTTATTTCAAACTGAAAGATAGTATGTGCACTGACACCTTATGTGCATTCTGTCACCTGCTGTTCTTCTTGGTTGATTAAAACTAATTTATAGTTCTGTCTTTCATAACTCTCAACAAAGTATGGATTTATCAATAAGAAATGAAAATACCATTTTTCCATGCATGTCTTATTGTTAATATGATCTAAAATCTCATATACCACAGGGTTTACTTACTGAATTATATCTGGTTTGTGGCACTCAACACAAGAGTAATTTGTAAAGTTTACAGTATCAAAGATACAGTCCTCCAGGGAAAGTAATGTTCAGAGTTCAGAAGAAGAAAAAAAAAATATGTGGAGATACAGTATTAACGTATTAAAATGGCAGCATCTCAGAAGTCAGACCGAAACCAACATTGAGTATACATTCTACCACTGAAATATAGTGTTTGTCTCTTATCTGGACATAACATAAATGTAGAGTGTATAGTATACTGTGTGTTTGTGTATGTAGATACATGTACATATATAGGTATATATGCATATAAATATGTATGCATTCACACAAGAGACTCAAGAAGGCAGTAACTTTCCAGAAGTAATTATATGTGAATCCTGTTGGAGAAGAGGGGGGCTGAGAGGAGACTTTATTGCTCTCTACAACTACCTGAAAGGATGTTGTAGTGAGGTGGGTGTTGGTTTCTTATCCCAGGTGACTAGTGATAGGACAAGAGGAAATGGGCTTAAGTTGCATAAGGGGAGGTTTATTTTGGATATTAGAAAAAAGTTTTTTACTGAGAGTGGTTAGGCATTGGAACAGGCAGCCCAGGGAGGTGGTAGAATCACCATCCCTGGGGGTCTTTAAAAAACATCTAGATGTGGTGCTTCAGGGCATGATTTAGTATTCCTGATAATATTTAGTAGATGGTTGGACTGGATCTTGAAGGTCATTTCCAACCTTAATGATTCTATTCTATTCTATTCTATTCTATTCTATTCTATTCTATTCTATTTTCAATGTGTAGCTCAAACTGCTCAACTTTCTGGGGAACATTCCTTTTATGATTGTTAGCCTGTTTGTATGCCT